>JASDQU010306642.1:20175-34199 GCA_032191745.1 Picea mariana
AAAAATAGTACTCGACCCTATATCTCAGGGCACTAACTAAGGAGGATAGACCATACCCTTAGTCGTACTACCCTACTACCCAGGTACTAGAGAGTATCTTCCTGAGTGTTGTTCTCGGTGAGACTATAGAAGTCAGGTGACCGATCGATTTATCTAAAGAGGGCTTTAGATAATCTATTCTGATCCATACATAGGTGTTTTCTGATGCGCTACCACTTGAAGGGGTACCAACAGGGGTTACAAGGGTGGCCAACAGATGTGCGCTTAAGTACCACTTGTATCTCCTGCGTGTATGAATCCCTCAACCACGGATTTATGCATGTAACGACAGATCTCTGTGGCTTAAAGATGTCAGAATATGTCACTACCCTGAAAAAAAAATTTAACCCACACTTTCTACCAAGGAAAGTGCTCTGATACCACTTGTAATATACCAGATATAAAATGTATGAAAAACATAAATAAAATGCTAGTAATGGCATAGTAACAACACTATAACTAGAACATTCACCACAATAACACTAAAATGATATAATAATAACAACAAAAATAGCACTTTGAATTTGAAAGCAATGTTCACGGGCCTCTTCGAGGGGGCAACCTCTAGTTGAGAAGATCTCTATTACAATAATATCTAAGCTAGGGTTCTCATACCCTCGACTCCTATTTATACTAAAAAGAAGCATCTAGAGGAAGATCCTTCTAGTAGCAGAAGCTTCTATTAGGTCTTCTTACATCCGCCTTATTCTATTTTATTGAAAGGTCTTATTAATATTGACCTTTATTACATCTGAATATATTGTTCTACCTATGTGCGTGTTAGGACCCTAACAGTTTTCTCATATTAGAATCATGTGGCTTTATATCATTGATTCAAATGTCAATAAAAAAAACTCAAGACTCAACAGGGGGACTTATATAGGATCATCCTTGATCATAGAAGTTATCTTGATCGCAACAATGTTTTTCAATTGAATTCAATTTATAGTCATTGTAATGCTTATGTTTTTTTTTTCTCATGGTGGAATCCCATATTCATTTTGGGTTGAAGACCTGTTTTTAATGCTCAAACCATAGGCTGAAGCTCTTTCTATAAATAATAGATATATAGTATTTGTCTTTTTGTTTTGACGAAGAAAATGTTGTGGGTGAAGGCCTTTTATGTAAGACAAAAATGAAATCGAAGAAGATTGGGAAAAGGAGGATTAATACCCATATCTCTTCCCTTTGTTTGGTTTAAATGGACATTGGATGAGAGGTTAGGTGAAGCCAAAACCCCTTAAGAGGGATAGTAAGTGATGATACTCCCACCTTTTCCCTTTACATGGTAGAAAGGAGCATTCATAAAGTGGACTTTTCCCATGTAAAAAGAACCCTTCAAGGTATTACAAAAGGATAAAATGTCCACCATAAAGGGGTGATTTGATATATGTGGACCAATTAGTATTAGACATGTAGAATATTTGCATTATTGTTAGAGTATTTGAGAGGATTTCACGAATAACACATGGTTAAGTAAGTTATAATGAAAATTGTATTATGTAATTGGTTTTGGGGAGGTCTTGTTCTTGTATTTAACTAAGAGTTGGAGATCTAAATGGGAATTAGGGTGATTGGGATTGAATTTTATTGTTGAATATGTGGTGGATCATATAATGTAGGTTGAGAATGAATGTTTAGGTTTCAATTCAAGTTGAGTCTCATTAGGTAACTAACTAGTATTGTGGTTGGTGGTTGAGCCACCCTCCATCCAAATATTCCAACAAAAAGGTGGATCTCACAAGGTTTTTCTTAAAGAATATATATATCAACGTTGATGCACCAGATCCCATCAAAACTCTGCAGTTAAGCATGCTTGGGCTAGAGTAGTACTAGGATAGGTGACCTCCTGATATGTCCTAGTGTTGCACCCTCCCCCCTTTAAGGGGGGTGCAAAAAATGGCTTGGCGATTTTCTCCCTCACCCTAGGCAGAATACCCTCCATTTCTCCTCTCCCAGTGGCAGCTAAGGTCATGACCTGTCTGTAGTTAGGGATTTTAGTTGGTGTTCATAGTTCCCCCACTTTTTTTCCATTTCTAATTTTTTGGCAGGAGAAAATGGCGATATATGATGAAATAGTAGATTATTCCATGGATCCTACTAAGTTTATGCCCTGGTCCTCACCACCTGTCTCTCTCACCCCCCTCTTTATATTTTAATTGTGTTGGTCTGATCCTATTTCGATGGTCCGGACTGATGATTTCCCTCCTTCTCTTGTTTCCACACTTGCTACTGTAATTTTCTCTGGTACTTTGTTAGTGTCATTTTGTATCTTCTCCCTTTCTTCTTTGAGTTCTCAAATTGAGGGCAAGATTATCTACAAGTTGCAATAGCTATTGGTAACCCTTAAGGCTCAATGTGAATGGAATCCAAGACAATGCACAAATCCCAAAGTGTGAATAGATGTCTTGTCGTTGAACACAAGGGAAACCACCCAATCAATGACCAATGATGAAATGTCAATTGTTGGGTTCAAGGTGACCTACTGATGATGCAAGTAGGGCCAGGGTGCATGATGAGACCATAATATCATGTGATTGTGAGACAAACTAAGGATATGGCCGACATGCAAAGTCAATATTTATGAGGAGTGGCTGACACAGGTTGTGAGACTTCCTTTGAACAAGAGCATGAGACATATGGTGGACTCCGACAACATAGACCCAATGATGTGACTATTATATGTAGGAGGCATCAATAATGTTCTCTATAGGAATGGGAAGAGTAACCCGTAGATAGAGAAAACTCTGTAACGAGATCAGCTTCTTAAGGCCAAGCTAAAACCCAAAATTATGATTACACAAGGACTCAATAATTTTGTGCTCTATTCAAAGGCGACATGACTGTTGCCAATTATGATATAGTACTCCCTTCCCACCCATATTTTTTTGTTTTTCATAAAAAATGAATGCTATGATACAGAGGAGGAAACAAGTGTCACAAGTAAGAAAAACTAGTTCTAGTAGTGGAATGTACCTATGCTTAATGCAAGGAAATGCATGCGGGAGATGGACAGTCGGGGTGATGTTTCCGCCAGGGTATAGGGTGTCAAATTGTGAAGGATATAAACAAATCTCTGCTTGGTTGAGGATGCAAAAATTCTTAGGCAACGGTTTATAACGCAAAGCGAGAACCGGCTAAAGGCTCAATACTGCAAGTGAGGGCATGAGATGCAATCACAACTTAACGCAAAAAAATATCCTTTTTTATGTATTGTAGTCTACTTGGTGTGAAAAAGGGATAAACTTGTGCCAAATAGACATCTTTTCAAATCCAATTTACGAGTGTGAAAAAGACAAGTTCACTCGGTAATCTTTTCCATTTTTGATAACGAGTTGTAAAAGATCTTAACTAAGACTCATGACCTTTCAAATCCATCTTAACGAGTTTGAAAGGGACACATCACTCGACAATATTTTCAGTTTTTACATGAGTCGGAAAAGAGATTATTTAAGATTCGTTTTTCTGTCTTAATCAACATGTAAAGGGGGAGACCAAGGATCCCATCTCGGTCTTCTACAGTAAGTCAGTATGTCATAGATAGTTGACAAAATCTTGGGAAAACCAAATTTCTCCAAGACGAGGAGGAGAAAGTGTTGATGGATGATACAGTCTCCGTGATGGTTCGAATAATGTCTCTTAATGGAAAATACATAGGTGGGGGTATAGGATGCCCCATTAGGTCATCCCAATCGAAGGGAACTTTGTCAGGACTTGGAGAGAGAGAATTCGGGGGAAGAATAAATCTCTCTTGTTCATAATCACTAGGGTTAGGAATGTTGATGACATGACTAAGAGGCACATAACTCTCTTCAAGGGGAGTAGGGTTGACTAGATATTGCACTGGTTTGGCCACTTCTTCAATTATAGGTTGAAGAGGATGCATAGTAACGGGGGCAAGAGACGCTTCACTTTCGAAAAAGGAGGTGAGGTCAAGAGGGGATTGCGGTGGTGGGACCACCAAGGTGATAAAAGTAGAAGTGGTGTGAGGAGAAACCAGGGATGTCTTAGAATCTGAGGGGCTCTTGGGTGAGCCCCACACTTCTAGTGTCTCAGTAATAATTGGACACAAGTGAGTAAGGTGATTTACATCACAAGTCCTGCAAAGGAATTTAGGCTTATGTCTGAGACGTCTAGGATTCTTGATGTAATTAGCGAGAGAAAGAGAGTCTTCTCCTAAATCATGAATAGAGGTTGGAGACGTGACACGACTATGATTCAGAGTGAAAAGGTTGGTGCCCCCAACATAATTAGCAGAGGTTGGGTGTGAGTTGTCGACATAATTTCTAGAAGATGTTGACCCATCTCCGACGTGACTGGCAGAGGTTGGGGATGGAGAACCAGTGTGACTGATAGTGACTGGGCTAGTGATAGATGGCGGTATTTGATTCCAAGGTTCGAGGAAATATTGATTCTGAAACATTGCAAGCCAGTGAGGATCCTGGTGTACTCCCTATCCTTGCCCAAAAGGGTGATAGCTTGCACTAAAATGTTCTAAAGAAGTTTGGATGGGCATCATCACTGAGGCTTGCAAAGGGATCGAGGTCGGATAAGAATTATTTGAGTGATGATATATGTTTTCCCCTTGTGAAGGGGTCTCGTAAATAGGGTATCCCGAACCGTAAAATTGATTTTCTTCGTATGAAATACCCGGAGGCATCTGAGGGCTAGTCATGGGAAAAATGTTCGAAGGAAATGACATGGTGGGTGACAGATGCGTGGGTGGTGCATAGTAAGTGGAAAAGGAACCTATCTGAGTACTGGCTCCTAGAAGAGAATAGTTAGCATGAGATTCAAAAGGGGGGAGGTTCCAACCTCCCACGGGGATATGACTCATATCAAACGAAGAAGTAGGCATTGGAGCCATGATGCCCCCAGATCCCATGCTAGGATTCATATATGTGGACCAGGGAGAGGATTTCATGGGTGAAGACATATCAATAGAAACATTACTAGAGATCCAAGGCGCGGACTGAGTGTTGTATTTCTGCACACCATTGTAAAAATTGGACGGATCCATCCCCATAAAATGATTAGGCATCATGGGGTGGGTAGCAGTAAATGAGGGAGCAAAAGAAACTCCACCATCCACGATGACAAAACTCAAAATAGACTCTTGAGGTCAACTAGTAGTCAAAGAACATACCAAAAGTCAAACGACCAATATGCATGTAAATGGGCTAAAGTGGCTGAGTGGCCTCCCTCGCTAAAGAAGGTATGTCTCATCCAAGAGGGACTTGCAACTCCCTGATAAAGTTTGGAGGTAACATAATCAGTTATATAGGCCCTCATGGGCTTAACAACCAGTTGATCAGATCCCCCCAGAGAGGTAATCCTCCATAAAGGTTGTGTGTTGTCTGACCTCTATCTGACCCAGGATACAAGCATAATTACCCATGCAAGTGACCTATGAGATGCCTAATTCAAGAAACTAGTAAACCACCATATAATTGATGTAGAGGTGAGTAGTCATAAGTCCGGATCACCATATGGGTAGGGTAGCAAAGACCAAAACCTTGAAATCACTGCCTCTCACAGAGGTATGGGTACTAGCAAGATCCCCAAATACGAATAAATCCATGGAAATATCTCTGATGCTAGGCGAGTATCCATGGGTTATCCCTTCAACTAACTTCACGCGACCTTGTGATTAACTCCAGTGTGGGCGGAGCCTCCTGATATTACCAATTATATAATGGACTTCTCAACTCCCTGTCTCAGACACATATGCCGATTTAATTTCCTTTTAGAATTTTACTCACAAAATCCTATTTCAAGGCACTAAATCCTAGGCTAGTTTGTGCACCCTAGAAATAAAATTGTGACTAATCAATTTTAGTTTAAAGCATAAATTTTATTGGCCGTGGTTACTCAAGAGGGTATGGAAACGAAACTCATGATGTTATGACTCTGCAAAAGATAAGTATGAATATAATGCAAAGTCTACCTTTAACTTTTCAATGAATGATATGCTAATAAAACAATGTAATTTTCAATCTCAACTCTATAGTTCATAAGTAAAATGAAATCTTTCGCTAAATATACTAAGCTAATGATAAAGGTTTAAAGACAAACTTTAACCAATGCAAAATGCGTAGTTTTTAGAATTTTCAATATATTAAAGAGAAAATGCATGGACTAAAAAGCAACCTGGTACATAAATTCTACTGTGTATAAACAAAATAACTCAAGCATAATACCAAGCAACCAAGCAAATAGCCTAGGGTTCAAGGACAAACCAAAAAATGAAAAACAATGAGAAAGACTACGCCCATAAATTCAACTCCCAATGGGCTTCTTGTCAACCCAGAGAAGCTCAACAAGCACTACAAAGACCTAAGAAGGCTCAACAACCATCAAAACTCACCCAACAGTCACTAAACCAAGCAAACAAGCAAGGAAAAGTGGTATGCGGGACTGCTCAGGAGAATAGTGTGTATATACACAACTTGTAGAGAGACAGCACGCGTGTGCACATGACTGTCAAGGAAAAACGAGTGTATGGGATTTAAAACAAGGCCATGCAACGGAAAAAGGGCTAAAAACTCAGACTTAGAGTGAACAGAATCTGCCAAGTAGTGATATGACAAGAAACACAAAGGAAAAAGAGATATGCAAGAAGCAAAAGTACTTCAACCCTTAGAAGGAAGATCTATCCCCAGTGGAGTCGCCACTTATGTTACGAGGGAAAATCTCTCTATGGCCAAGGGTAAACCACAAAAGGTAGGTATGATTACAGAAATCAACTCAATTACATTGTATGCTATATAAACTAATGTGAAAGATAAGAAAGACGCCTACCTGGATCCAATGTTTGATGATGTTCCACTGTTGAGCACTCCGACCTAAAGCTTTATACCTGCAATAAGTTCTCAACAAACAATCAAAGCAAGTATATAGTGATAATGTAAAGGGGTTAACACATTAGATAGCATAATTCATTAATAAACATTACAAACATGCCCATGGATAATAATCATATATTGGCATGATACCAATAAGATGAGAAAGGAGTATTTCTATTAATAATTGATCAACAAAAGTGTCAACATTACAAACTTTCGTGTTAGCACGGCTCGAAACCAAGAAACCAAGTTTCTTCCATCTGGGTCTCCACCACTTCAATCCTCTACCAAAGGCAAGCTCAAAAGAGAGATACAATGAGATTCTCTCAACAATAGGGAAAGAGCTTGGGGGCTGAACACTGTGTTCAGATTTGAGGGACAAAGGGATGCAGACTCAATATGAAGTAATTTCTCCAGAGTCACTTTGCTCTCAAAGTTGAATGCTTTCTCCTCTTTTCCATGGCTCAAAATTGTGCTCTTATAGCCTTCAAAATGAAACTGAAGGGCCGAGTTAGAACGTTTCTAGTATATGGAAGGCCAAGGATCAGAGATCTCTTGTCGTGATATGGAAACCCGAATCCATTTTTGTATTTTCTGGCACAAATCTCGATGTACGCGAGATGCACTGGAGGAGCCTGCATATACGCTTGCTGTATAGATGATAGGGCACGTATATGTGGAAAAATGTATATTTTTACCTCTGGATTCATCAAAAAGGGACGATAAGTCTGCACAGGGAAATGGAAAATGGCCCTATGTGCAAGATAGCAATGGTGAGGAAAATCTTGCTATAACGCTTTCACTAATAGTTGCTCCTTTGCTTGCTTTCCAAATTTGTTGAATTTCATGAAGGGATTCTTTCCCTTGCATGTTAGTCTCCTATATTAGGAGGATTTGGGGTTTTCTTACTTAAGTAAATTTCCCATAGCTTCCTTTTTTTCTTTTTGTCCCAGACCCCTACAATTCCAGGAGACTATTTTCATTACTTACTTGTGGATTTTTATGCCCCCCCTTTAGAGGGATGAGAATGAACCTTTGCAAGGGGCACCTTTCCATATTTTCTGTCTTTCTTGAATACTTCTTCCAAGGTGGTCTGTATACCAAGTTCTTTGTTCCGAGTTGCATCTTTTTCCCTTTTATTTTGATTAGTTTTTCAACCCACCTTATTTACTTTGGAGCTCTGAGTGACCTCCAAATCCAAATCTTCCTCGTAGTCCTCATGACTATCATCCTCTAGAGTTACAGAAATATCTGAAGGAAATCAGGAGGGTATCATGAAGCAGGTCTTTCTCCTCCTTCATGTCCATCAACTACTCTTGAAGGGCAATGCTCTCTTCTCTATCTTCCCATAACTCTTGTACCATATCTCTAGTTCAAAAAATTTTCCATAATAAGGCTAATGGAATCCAAGACACTGCACAAATCCCAAAGTGTGAATAGATGTCTTATCGTTGAACACAAGGGAAACCACCCAGTCAATGACCAATGATGAAATGTCAATTCTGGGTTCAAGGTGACCTACCGATTATGCAAGTAGGGATAGGGTGCATGATGAGACCATAATATCATGTGATTCTGAGACAAACAGAGGATATGGCCGACATGCAAAGTCAATATTTATGAGGAGTGGCTGACGCAGGTTGTGAGACTTCCTTTGAACAAGAGAATGAGACATATGGTGGACTTCGGAAACATAGACTCAATGATGTGACTATTAGATGTAGGAGGCATCAATAATATTATCTATAGGGACTGGAAGAGTAACCAGTCGGTAGAGAAAACTCTGTAATGAGATCAACTTCTTAAGGCCATGCTAAAACCCAAAATTATGATGACACAAGGACTCAATAATTTTGTGCTCTGTTCAAAGGTGACACGGCTGCTACCAATTATGATATAGTACTCCCTTCCCGCCCATCTTTTTTTTGTTTTTCATAAAAAATGAATGCTATGATACAAAGGAGGAAACAAGTGTCACAAGTAAGAAAAACTAGTTCTAGTAGTGGAATGTACCTATGCTTAATGCAAGGAAATGAATGCAGGAGATGGACAATTGGGGTGATGTTTCCTCCAAGGTATAGGGTGTCAAATTGTGAAGGATATAAACAAAGCTCTGCTTGGTTGAGGATGCAAAAATTCTTAGGCAATGGTTTATAACACAAAGTGAGAACCGGCTAAAGGCTCAATACTGCAAGCGAGGGCATGATATGCAATCACAACTTAAGTCAACCCATGGGTGATCAAGGATAAACAACCGACCTTGATAGATTTTGTATTTATTTCTATATATATAATATGCTTGATTTTTTATAAAATAGAGAATGTTGAGCTACTACCGAAGGGATGGCATGCACAAGTTACAATGTCATGAGAGGAGTGGCCAAGAGGGAGGCCATTATTGTTTTGAATGAATATGCCATGTAGTACCCTACGTAATTAAAATTATATGTATATGAATTTTCCTTATCCCTAGAAACCAGATATCATTCAAGATAGTAGTTGGAATAGTTCTCGAAAGAGTTAAGAACAGATGGGAAAGTACCTTCAGGATTTTTTTTGGCATGATTCATGAGGTCTTGAGGGAAGAAGACGAGAAGAAAAGGGAGAGGGCAAGGGGAAGGAGGAATCATAGAGAAAATATTGTGGAACTCATCTCATGACATCATATCATGGCTCATGGGTGGTTGGTTGTAGAAAAGTTTTAACACAACCTTGTCTTCGGTTGGGTGGAGAGCGGGTCTCTCTACAATAATAATCAACATACCTCAATTTTCTATAGATAAGTGTCTTATCTACCTTTGTGTATTGATATGAATGTGTGTATGGATAAATGAACGGAATAATATTTAGATGTAACCATTTGGTCTGTAAATCAAGTTGTGTATTCTAGAGATACCAGAAATTGCACGTAATGTTTAATCGCGTGAATGAATTTTCATTCTTGCTTGTGAATACTCCATGTCTTGTAATAATTATTTATGAATGTATGATGGGAGTAAAGTTGTGTGTCTGGTATATTAGAAAGGATACAAATATTTATGATTGTTATGCATGCATATAATCTAAGGTCTATGTACTAACCTGAGGGGAGAAACGTTGCTACTCATTGTGTGTATTGATGTAATCCTATGACACAGGAATGTACTCTCATGCACACACACACACACACACACACACACACACACACACACACACACACACACCCTTGTGTATGTTCTATGTGCACCATGGTGTTGGAATTCCCTTGCGTATGTTCTCTGTACGCCATGGTGTTGAAATGCCTGAGCCCAACTAGTCTTTCAAAGGATATAGTACTGTGAAGAAACCATGAAACCATGGAGTAACTTGGTCAGGCATGAGCATCCTCGAGGCTTGGTAAGAATTCAGAAAGACTCGAAGAAAGACATCCATGAAATGGATAAGTCTAGGCACAGACTGTTAAGTTAGTGGAAATCCCTAATTCATTTCAGAAGAATTGTGGTTGTGGATTTGGCACTACGAATAAATTTAGGTCCTGTATTGGGATCCAGTTAAGATGCGACCTCGGTCATTGGTTGGGATGAGAGGGAACTGACCTTTCATTGGTGCTGAGCACAAATCCATACTCTAGAGTCAATGGGGGTCGTTTATTTGTCGGGAGTGATCATGGATGATCCTGGACCATTGGGTCTGTGGAGATTAATGTGGTCGAAACCTTCTGGTTAGAATGACCTTGGAAGTTTGAGGGATGATCTAGACCTTCCATCGAGGTGAGGCCATGATGAAACTCCATCGTAGATCTGGGTGAATATCGTTGGAATAGGACCAAGGGAAAAATGGTGACCTATTGACTAGTATCGCCACCATACCCAAGGAGGGTACATGCTAATGGGTGATCAGAGAAAGGGGCAAGGGATAATCCTTGTCAGATCACCACCGAATCAGGTGTCATCGAACTAAAATCATCATATCCAAGAAATGAAGACCCTATGTGAGTACCACGTGTTCGGATGGAAAAAGGCCACGTGTCACCCTAAGAGGGTTCCACGTGTCATGTAGTTTTGGAAGCATTAGACAAGGGTCCACAGAAAATATGGATTCCATGTGTCAAGCAGTACTTGTGCCATGTTCCACCCTATGTGTCATTCCATGTGTCAGTAGAAAATGGAAAAATGACTAAGTGTTGAGACTTCTCTCACTCATGAAAGTTAGGGTCATAGAGTATTACCTCTACAATTCTATGAGTCTGCAGAGGGAAAAATGACTAGGTGTTGATATTTCTCAGAATCATGAAAGTCAGGGTTGTATAATATTACCTTTGCGATCCCATGAAGGGAAAAATGACTAAGTGTTGATATTTCTTGGACTCATGAAGGTCAGGGTCGTAGAATATTACCTCCACGAGTCTGCTAGCTCACGAGTCCATGAAGGGAAAAATGACTAAGTGTTGATAATTCACAAACTCATGAAAGTTAGGGTCGTAGAATATTACCTCTACAAGTCCACATGTCTGCAAGTCCACGAAGATGGAAAAATGGCTAAGTGTCGAGATTTTTCGGGTGGACTTATGAAAGGAAAATTATAATGATATGTATTCAAGATTCAGCGAGTCCATGAATCCGAGAATAAAAAGGTGTTTTCATCAAAAATTCCTTGAATAAGTAAAGAGCATTGGAGATGTGAATGGAAGAAAGTAAGATAAGTTAGATAAACCAAGAAAAATTAGACACCCCACCCCTTAGAAGCCTTAAGGGGTCAGGTATGTTACAAAGTGGTATCACAGCAGGTAACTACACTTGGCATGCTTGGGATCTATTTTCCCTCGACCAAGTTTTGAGAGAACATTGGTCGTGTTTGACCATTTTTGGGGACTTCGACAGGCTGGTCGAATATGGAGCGCGTAGGCAAAGCGGAGATCACGGGATCTCAACCATTTTGTAGGATTTTTTGGGTTTTAGGGTTTATGTAACAAGTATGGGATGTCGGCCCATGGGTTTACCCATGTCTAGGCCCTTTTTGTAATATATAAATAAGTAGCTAAGAAATGTAAGTAGTTACTAGTGATCGAGTCTAAAAAGAATAAGGTCACTTAGTGATCTTTTCAATTTTAGGGAGTCTGAAAAGAGCTTAACTATGGACTCCATGGGGGTTTCTTTTTTGTAAGTTTAGTCCCTCAGGCCCAAAAAAGAGATAAAATTATACTTGGGAGTACTCTTCTAAAGAATGGAAGTTCCATAGAGTATACCTTTGTTCGTACAGTTGATCGTCCAGACTGAAAAAGGGGTAAACTACCGCCGGACAGACATGACTTCAAATTTCAGTTTAACAAGCATGAAAGGCCATAAGATCGCTCGACAATCTTTTCATGTTTAGAGGGTCTGAAAATGGATTAAAAGAAAACCCGTTACTTTTTGGGAGTCTTGAGGGTGAGATCAAGAGCGAAGAATAATCATGAAAATGAGGCTCAAACTCATATTCAGGAAAGACTATAAGGACTCTCGAGCCTATAGTGTTTTAGAGACAGCATGGACACCATAATGCAACCAGGACCTACCTACAGCATCCATGTTCTAGTAAGCTCTACCACCAAGTTGTGACACTTCTAAAGCAGATATGATGGTTCCATGTCACAACCTAATGGGATCGATCCTATGGTAGAGGAAAAAGACAACGAAACACAAAAGTCGAGGTAATAACCTAACCTATATGCTCAAGTTGATTCTTGGAAAAAATTTCATGGACCATCAGAATTTCCTCAAAACTCAAAAAAAATGTCCCCATACCCGATCAAATCCCTCCCATATAACTCTTGAATCACTCTAAATGGTTTTTGGTATAAAGAAAATGATAAGGGAGGCCAAAAAAGTGACAAAAAGAGGCCAAAAAGTCTATAAATAGAAGCTAGTAGCTCATTATCACCATTGCTGATTTGGAAATTGACTCTGGAGCCAAAAGACCCCCTTTGATAAAAACGATGATTCCGAAAGCGACAGTGGATGAAACGAACTTTCACTTGGACCAAGTAAGTACAAACTCCCCTATCTAGCTATTCAATTCGTTATTTTTTCTTTGCATTCCATGTTTTGGGTGGGCATTGAACATTAAAAGGTCGGCCCTAGGTCCACGCAGTCTCTGTCTCTGGCTCGGGCAGAGTAAAACCTGCCCGCGTGTACACACGACTGTCACCTAGACAACATGCGTGGACCCCCCTTTTATAGATAAAAAGAACCAAACAACACTCACTCACCCTCCTGATCTTTTTTTGTTGTCAGGATGTATGTCCACTGGAGGGAAAGGGAGCATGAAGCAATTAGTGAGTTGGTTGCGGGAGATACGAATGTCGTGGCCGTGTTGATGCAGTGTGGTTTGCTTAAGTTCTTCTTGTGTCCATTTATGTGAGTGCAACCGAGGCTACTGAATGTCTTGGTTGACTATTGAAACCTTGATGCAGAGGCCTTCATGCTAGAGGGGCAATCACTGGTGCCCACCACCGAGGATATCTACTTTTTGACTAGCTTCTCAAGGAGAGGGGAACCAGTTAATTTTAGGACGTTTCCATCGGGGCCACTTAACATAGCGGAATTGATAGCCGTGCATTGTGAGGCTGAGACAAACTATTTGAGCTCCTAGGTGCCCATAAGTAAGATCACTGACCTATCACTGCAAGCGATATTATTGCTCATTGGGTGGATTACTGATTCAACAACCTTGCATCAGGCATCTCGCGCACAGATGAACTGTGCTATCCAGTGCTTGAATGCACAAATTTTTGACTGGAGTACCACACTACTGGAGTGTATGAAGAGGCAATTGACAGATTGTCATCAGTGGACACAGAGGAACTTTGGGTTCGGGATGATTTTGTGTTCATTCTTTTTTGAGAGAGTTCCGAGCCTTAGTCCTCGGGAAGTGGTACGAGGACATTAGGTCTCTTTTCCTGCTATATGTAGATGGGCAGTATTACTGCCACGACAGAGTGGTGGAAGGACCAATGAGTCCTTCGATGATGACTTTTTTGCATGGCTATCATGATAGATCCCTGTGATCGAGGATTACCCATATGCAGGGATAGAATTTTCGAGAGATCCTGAGATACCCATGCCTCCTGGTGAGGAGTGAGGGGAGATGGGTAAGTCTCCACCTTTGTAGTTTTTTTGTTGT
>JASDQU010306642.1:34730-85508 GCA_032191745.1 Picea mariana
GGCGAGAGACACTTCACTTTCGAAAAAGGAGGCGAGGTTAGGAGGGGATTACGGTGGTGGGACCACCGAGGTGATAAATTTAGAAGTGGTGTGAGGAGAAACCTGGGACGTCTTAGAATCTGAAGGGCTCTTGGGTGAGCCCCACACTTCTAGTGTCTTGGTAGTAATTGGACACAAGTGGGTAAGGTGATTTACTTCACAAGTCCTGCAAAGGAATTTAGGCCTACGTCTAAGACGTCTAGGCTTCTCGATGTAATTAGCGAGAGAAAGAGAGTATTCTCCTAAATCATGAATAGAGGTTGGAGACGTGACACGACTATGATTCAGAGTGAAAAGGTTGGTGCCCCCAACATAATTAGCAGAGGTTCGGTGTGAGTTGTTCACATAATTTCTAGAATATGTTTACCCATCTCCGACATGACTGGTAGAGGTTGGGGATGGAGCACCAATGTGACTGATAGTGACTAGGATAGTGATAGATGGCGGTATTTGATTCCAAGGTTCGAGGAAATATTGATTCTAAAATATTGCAAGATAGCAAGGATCCTGGTGTACTCCCCGTCCCTGCCCAAAAGGGTGATAGCTTGCACTAAAATGTTCTGAAGAAGTTTGGATGGGCATCATCATTGAGGCCTGCGAAGGGATCGAAGTCGGATAAGAATTATTTGAGTGATGATATATGTTTCCCCCTTGTGAAGGGGTCTCGTAAATAGGGTAGCCTGAACCGTAAAATTGATTTTCTTCGTATGAAATACTCAGAGGTATCTGAGGGCCAGTCATGGGAAAAATGTTCAAAGGAACTGACATGGTGGGTGACAGATGTGTGGATGGTGCATAGTAAGTGAAACAGGAACCTATCTGAGTACTGGATCCTAGAAGAGAATAGTTAGCATGAGATTCAAAAGGGGGGAGGTTCCAACCTCCCATGGGAATATGAATCATATCAAATGAAGAAGTAGGCATCGGAGCCATAATGCCCCCATATCCCATGCTAGGATTCATATATGTGGACCAGGGAGAGGATTTCATGGGTGAAGACATATCAATAGAAACATTAATAGATATCCAAGGCATGGACTGAGTATTGTATTTATGCACACCATTGTAAAAATTGGACGAATCCATCCACATAAAATGATTAGGCATCATGGGGTGAGTAGCAGTAAATGAGGGAGCAAAAGAAACTCCACCATCCATGATGAAAAAACTCAAAATAGACTCTTGAGGTCAACTAGTAGTCAAAGAGCATACCAAAAGTCAAACGGCCAATATGCATGTAAATGGGCTAAAGTGGCTGAGTGGCCTCCCTTGCTAAAGAAGGTATGCCTCGTCCAAGAGGGACTTGCGACTCCCTGAAAAAGTTTGGAGGCAACATAATCAGTTATATAGGCCCTCATGGGCTTAACAACCAGTCGATCAGATCCCCCTGAAGAGGTAATCCTCCATAAAGGTTGTGTGTCATCCAACCTCTATCTGACCCAGGATACAAGCATAATAACCCATGCAAGTGACCTATGAGATGCCTAAGTCAAGAAACTAATAAACCACCATATAATTGATGCAGAGGCGAGTAGTCGTAAGTTCGGATCACCGTATGGGTAGGGTAGCAAAGCCCGAAACCTTGAAATCACTGCCTCTCACAGAGGTATGGGTACTAGCAAGATCCCCAAATACGAATAAATCCACGGAAATATCTCTAATGCTAGGCGAGTATCCATGGGTTATCCCTTCAACTAACTTCGCGCGACCTTGTGATTAATTCTAGTGTGGGCGGAGCCTCCTAATATTACCAATTATATAATGGACTTCTCAACTCCCTGTCTCAGACACATATGCCGATTTATTTTCCTTGGATAATTTTACTCACAAAATCCTATTTCAAGGCACTAAATCCTAGGCTAGTTTGTGCACCCTAGAAATAAAATTGTGACTAATCAATTTTAGTTTAAAGCATAAATTTTATTGGCCATGGTTACTCAAGAGGGTATGGAAACGAAACTCATGATGTTATGACTCTACAAAAGATAAGTATGAATATAATGCAAAGTCTACCTTTAACTTTTCAATGAATGATATGCTAATAAAACAGTGTAATTTTCAATCTCAACTCCATAGTTCATAAGTAAAATGAAATCTTTCACTAAATATACTAAGCTAATGATAAAGGTTTAAAGACAAACTTTAACCAATGCAAAATGCCTAGTTTTTAGAATTTTCAATATATTAAAGAGAAAATGCATGGACTAAAAAGCAACCTGATACATAAATTCTACTATGTATAAACGAAATAACTCAAGCATAATACCAAGTARCCAAGMAAATATCCCAGGGTTCAAGGACAAACCAAAAAATGAAAAACAATGAGAAAGACTATGCCCATAAATTCAACTCCCAATGGGCTTCTTGTCAACCCATAGAAGCTCAAAAAGCACTACAAAGACCTAAGAAGGCTCAACAACCATCAAAACTCACCCAACAGTCACTAAACCAAGCAAACAAGCAAGGAAAAGTGGTATGTGGGACTGCTCAGGAGAATAGTGCGTATATACACAACTTGTAGAGGGACAATACACGTGTGTACATGAATGTCAAGGAAAAATGATCGTACAGGATTTAAAACAAGGCCAGGTAAGGGAAAAAGGGTTGAAAACTCGGACTTAGAGTGAAAAGAATCTTCCAAGCAGTGACATGACAAGAAACAAAAAGGAAAAAGAGATATGCAAGAAGCAAAAGTACTTCAACCCTTAGAAGGAATATCTATCCCCAGTGGAGTTGCCACTTATGTTACGAGGGAAAATCTCTCTATGGCCAAGGGTAAACCACAACAGACAGGTATGACTGCAAAAATCAACTCAATTACATTGTATGCTATATAAAATATTGTGAAAGATAAGAAACAGGCCTACCTCGATCCAACGTTTGATGATGTTCCACCGTTGAGCACTCTGACCTAAAGCTTTATACTTGCAATAAGTTCTCAACAAACAATCAAAGCAAGTATATGGTCATAATGTAAAGGGGTTAACACATTAGATAGAATAATTCATTAATAAACATTACAAACATGCCCATGGATAATAATCATATATTGGCATGATACCAATAAGACGAGAAATGAGTATTTCTATTAATAATTGATCAACAAAAGTGTCAACATTACAGACTTTCGTGTTAGCATGGCTCGAAACCAAGAAACCAAGTTCCTTCCAGCTAGGTCTCCACCACTTCAATCCTCTACCAAAGGAAAGCTGAAAAGAGAGAGACAATGAGATTCTCTCAACATTAGGGAAAGAGCTTGGGGGGTGAACACTGTGTTTAGACTTGAGGGACAAAGGGATGCAGACTCAATATGAATTAATTTCTCCAGAGTAACTTTTCTCTCAATGTTGAATGTTTTCTCCTCTTTTCCGTGGCTCAAAATTGTGCTCTTATAGCCTTCAAAATGAAACTGAAGGGCCGAGTCAGAACGTTTCCAGTATATGGAAGGCCAAGGATCAGAGATCTCTTGTCATGATATGGAAACCCAAATCCAATTTTGTATTTTCTGGCACAAATCTCAATGTACGCGAGATGTACTGGAGCATCCTATGTATATGCTTGTTGTATAGCTGATAGGGCGCGTATATGTGGAAAAATGTATATTTTTATCTCTGGATTCATCAAAAAGGGATGATAAGTCTACACAGGGAAATGGAAAATGGCCCTATGTGCAAGATAGCAATGGTGACAAAAATCTTGCTATAACACTTTCACTAATAGCTGCTTCTTTGCTTTCTTTCCAAAGTTGTTGAATTTAATGAAGGGATTATTTCCCTTGCATGTTAGTCTCCTATATTAGGAGGATTTGGGGTTTTCTTACTTAATTAAATTTCCCATAGCTTCCTTTTTTTCTTTTTGTCCCAGACCCCTACAATTCCAAGAGACTATTTTCATTACTTACTTGTGGATTTGGATGCCCCCCCTTTAGAGGGATGAGAATGACCCTTTGCAAGGGGCACCTTTCCATATTTTATGTCTTTCTTGAATACTTCTTCCAAGGTGGTCTATATACCAAGTTCTTTGTTCTGAGTTACATCTTTTTCCCTTTTATTTTGATTAGTTTTTCGACCCACCTTCTTTACTTTGGAGCTCTGAGTGACCTCCAAATCCAAATCTTCCTCATAGTCCTCATGGCTATCATCCTCTAGAGTTATAGAAATATCTGAAGGAACTCAGGAGGTTATAATGAAGCTTGTGTTTCTCCTCCTTCATGTCCATCAACTGCTCTTGAAGGGAAATGCTCTCTTCTCTATCTTCCCACAACTCTTGTACCATATCTCTGGTTCACAACTTTTTCCATAATAAGGCTAATGGAATCCAAGACACTACACAAATCCCAAAGTGTGAATAGATGTCTTGTCGTTGAACACAAGGGAAACCACCCAGTCAATGACCAATGATGAAATGTCAATTGTTGGGTTCAAGGTGACCTACCGATTATGCAAGTAGGGCTAGGGTGCATGGTGAGACCATAATATCATGTGATTCTGAGACAAACTGAGGATATGGCCGACATGCAAAGTCAGTATTTATGAGGAGTGGCCGACGCAGGTTGTGAGACTTCTTTTGAACAAGAGTATGAGAAATATGGTGGACTCCGACAACATAGACTCAATGATGTGACTATTAGATGTAGGAGGCATCAATAATGTTCTCTATAGGGACTGGAAGAGTAACCAGTCGGTAGAGAAAACTCTATAATGAGATCAGCTTCTTAAGGCCATGCTAAAAGCCAAAATTATGATGACACAAGGACTCAATAATTTTGTTCTCTGTTCAAAGGCGACACGGCTGCTCCCAATTATGATATAGTACTCCCTTCTTGCCCATCTTTTTTTGATTTTCATAAAAAATTAATGCTATGATACAGAGGAGGAAACAAGTGTCACAAGTAAGAAAAACTAGTTCTAGTAGTGGAACATACCTATGCTTAATGCAAGGAAATGCATGTGGGAGATGGACACTTGGGGTGACGTTTCCTCCAAGGTATAGGGTGTCAAATTTTGAAGGATATAAACAAATCTCTTCTTGGTTGAGGATGCAAAAATTCTTAGGCAATGGTTTATAACACAAAGCGAGAACTGGCTAAAGGCTCAATACTGCAAGCGAGGGCATGAGATGCAATCACAACTTAAGTCAACCCGCGGGTGATCAAGGATAAACAATGGACCTTGATAGATTTTGTATTTATTTCTATATATATAATATGCTTGATATTTTATAAAATAGAGAATGTTGAGCTACTATTGAAGGGATGGCCTACACAAGTTACAATGTCATGAGAGGAGTGGCCAAGAGGGAGGCCATTATTGTTTTGAATGAATATGCCATGCAGTACCCTACGTAATTAAAATGATATGTATATGAATTGTCCTTAGCCCTAGAAACCAGATATCATTCAAGATAATAGTTGGAATAGTTCTCAAAAGAGTTAAGAACAGATGGGAAAGTACGTTCATGATTTTTTTTGGCACGATTCATGAGGTCTTAAGGTAAGAAGATGAGAAGAAAAGGGGGAGGGCAAGGGGAAGGAGGAATCACAGAGAAAATATTGTGGAACTCATCTCATGACATCATATCATGGCTCAGGGGTGGTTGGTTGTAGAAAAGTTTTAACACAACCTTGCCTTCGGTTGGGTGGAGAGCGGGTCTCTCTACAACAATACTCAACATATCTCAATTTTCTATAGATAAGTGTCTTATCTACCTCTGTGTATTGATATGAATGTGTGTATGGATATATGAACGGAATAATATTTCGATGTAACCATTTGGTCTGTAAATCAAGTTGTGTATTCTAGAGATACCAGAAATTGCATGTAATGTTTAATCGCGTGAATGATTTTGCATTCTTTCTTGTGAATACTTCATGTCTCGTAATAATTATTTATGAATGTATGATGGGAGTAAAGTTGTGTGTATGGTATATTAGAAAGGATACAAATATTTATGATTGTTATGCACACATATAATCTAAGGTCTATGTACTAACCTGAGGGGAGAAACGTCGCTACTCACTGTGTGTATCGATGTAATCCTATCATACACACACACACACATACACCCTTGCATATGTTCTATGTGCGCCATGGTGTTGGAATTCCCTTGCGTATGTTCTCTATACGCCATGGTGTTGAAATGCCCAAACCCAACTAGTCTTTCAAAGGATATAGTACTGTGAAGAAACCATGAAACCATGGAGTACCTTGATTAGGCACGAGCATCCTCGAGGCTTGGGAAGAATTCAGAAAGACTCAAAGAAAGACATCCACAAAATGTCTAAGTCCAGGCACATATTGTTAAGTTAGTGGAAATCCCTAATTCATTTTAGAAGAATTGTGGTCGTGGATTTGCCACGACGAATAAATTCAGGCCATGTATTGGGATCTAGTTGAGATGCGACCTCGGTCATTGTTTGGGATGAGAGGGAACTGAACTTTCATTGATGCTGAGCGCAAATCCATACTCTAGAGTCAATGGGGGTCGTTTATTTGTCAGGAGTGATTGTGGACGATCCTGGACCATTGGGTCTGTGGAGATTAATGTGGTCGGAACCTTCTGGTTAGAATGACCTTGGAAGTTTGAGGGATGATCTAGACCTTCCATCGGGGTGAGGCCAGGATGAAAATCCATCATAGATCTAGGTGAATCTCATTGGAATAAGACCAAGGGAAAAATGGTGACCTATTAACTAGTATCGCCATCATACCCAAGGAGGGTACATGCTAATGGGTGATCAAAGAAAGGGGTAAGGGATAATCCTTGTCAGATCACCACCGAGTCAAGTGTCATCGAACTAGAATCATCAAATCCAAGAAATGAAGACCCTATGTGAGTACCATGTGTTCGGATGGAAAAATGCCACATGTCACCCTAAGAGGGTTCCACATGTCATGCAGTTTTGGAAGAATTAGACAAGGGTCCACAGAAAATATGGATTCCACGTGTCAAGCAATACTTATGCCATGTTCCACCCTATGTGTCATTCCACGTGTCAGTAGAAAATGGAAAAATGACTAAGTGTTGAGACTTCTTGGACTCATGAAATTTAGGGTCATAGAGTATTACCTCTATAATTATATGAGTCTACAGAGGGAAAAATGACTAAGTTTTGAGATTTCTCATAATCATTAAAGTCAGGGTTGTATAATATTACCTTCGCGATCCCGTGAAGGGAAAAATGACTAAGCGTTGATATTTCTTGGACTCATGAAAGTCGGGGTCGTATAATATTACCTCCATGAGTCTGCGAAGGGAAAAATGACTAAGTGTTGATAATTCACAATCTCATGAAAGTTAGGGTCATAGAATATTACCTCTACAAGTCCACATGTCTGCAAGTCCACGAAGATGGAAAAATGGCTAAGTGTCAAGATTTTTCGGGTGGACTTATGAAAGGAAAATTATAATGATATGTATTCAATATTTAGTGAGTCCGTGAATCCAAGAATAAAAAGGTGTTTTCATCAAAAAGTCCTTGAATAAGTAAAGAGCGTTGGATATGTGAATGGAATAAAGTAAGATAAGTTAGATAAACCAAGAAAAAATTAGACACCCCACCCCTTAGAAGCCTTAAGGGGTCGGGTATGTTACAAAGTGGTATCAGAGCAGGTAACTACACTTGGCATGCTTGGGATCTATTTTCCCTCGACCAAGTTTTGAGAGAACATTTGTCATGTTTGACCATTTTTTGGGACTTCGACAGGCTGGTCGAATATGGAGCATGTAGGCGAAGCAGAGATCGAGGGATCTCAACCATTTTGTAGGATTTTTTGGGTTTTAGGGTTTTTGTAACAAGTATGGGATGTTGGCCCATGGGTTTACCCATGTCTAGGCCCTTTTTGTAATATATAAATAAGTAGCTAAGAAATGTAATAAGTAGTTACTATTCATTGAGTCTGAAAAGAATAAGGTCACTCGGCAATCTTTTCAATTTTAGGGAGTTTGAAAAGAGCTTAACTATGGACTCCGTGGGGGTTTCATTTTTGTAAGTTTAGTCCCTCATGCCTAAAAAAGGGATAAAATTATACTTGGTAGTACTCTTCTAAAGAATGGAAGTTCCATAGAGTATACCTTTGTTTGTACAGTTGACCGTCCGGACCGAAAAAGGGGTAAACTACTGTCGGATAGACGTGACTTCAAATTTCAGTTTAACAAGCATGAAAGGCCACAAGATCGCTCGACAATGTGTTCATGTTTAGAGGGTCTGAAAAGGGCTTAAAAGAAAACCTGTTAATTTTTGGGAGTCCTGAGGGTGAGATAAAGAGCGAAGAAGAATCATGCAAATGAGGCTCAAACTTATATTCAGGAAAGATTGTAAGGACTCCCGAGCCTACAGTGTTTTAGAGACAGCATGGACACCATAATGCAACCAAGACCTACCTAGGGCATCCATGTTCTGGTAAGCTCTACAGCCAAGTTGCGACACTTCTAAATCAGATATGATGGTTCTATGTCACAACCTAATGGGATCGATCCTATGGCAAAGGAAAAAGACAACGAAACACAAAAGTTGGGGTAATAACCTAACCTATATGCTCAAGTTGATTCTTGGAAAAAATTTCATGGACCGTCAGAATTTCCTCAAAAGTAAAAAAAAAATGTCCCCATACCCAATCAAATACCTCCCATATAACTCTTGAATCACTCTAAATGGTTTTTGGTATAAAGAAAATGATAAGGGAGGCCAAACAAGTGAAAAGAGGCCAAAAAGTCTATAAATAGAAGTTGGCAGCTCATTATCACCATTGTTGATTTGGAAATTGACTCTGGAGCCAAAAGAGCCCCTTTGATAAAAACGGTGATTCTGGGAGCTACAGTGGACGAAAATAACTTTCACTTGGGCCAAGTAAGTACAAACTCCCCTATCTAGCTATTCAATTCGTTATTTTTTCTTTGCATTCCATGTTTTGGGTGGGCATCGACCCTTAAAAGGTCGGCCCTAGGTCCACATGGTCTGTCTCTGGACAGGCCATGTGTACACTCGGGCAGAGTAAAACCTGCCCGCGTATGTATGTCCACTGGAGGGAAAGGGAGCATGAAACAATTAGTGAGTTGGTTGCGGGAGATACAAATGTCATGGCTGCATTGATGCAGTGTGGTTTGCTTAAGTTCTTCTTGTGTCCATTTATGTGAGTGCAACCGAGGCTTCTGAATGCCTTGGTTGACTATTGACACCTTGATGCAGAGGCCTTCATGCTAGAGGGGAAATCACTGGTGCCCACCACCGAGGATATCTACTTTTTTACTAGCCTCTCAAGGATAGGGGAACCAGTTAATTTCAGGACGTTTCCATCGGGGCCGCTTAACATAGTGGAATTGATAGTCGTGCACTGTGATGCTGAGACAAACTATTTGAGCTCCTAGGTTCCCATAAGTAATATCAATGACCTATCACTACAAGAGATGTTATTTCTCATTGGGTGGATTACCAGTTCAACAGCCTTGCATGAGGCGTCTCGTGCACAGATGAGTTGTGCCATCCAGTGCTTGAATGCACAAATTTTTGACTGGAGTACCACACTACTGGAGTGTATGAAGAGGCAATTGATAGATTATCATCAACAAACATAGAGGAACTTTGGATTTGGGACAATTTTGTGTTCATTATTTTTTGAGAGAGTTCCAAGCTTAAGTCCTTGGGAAGTGGTACGAGGACATTAGGTCTCTTTTCCTGCTATATGTAGATGGGCAGTATTACTGCCATGACAGGGTGGTGGAAGGACCAATGAGTCCTTCGATGATGAATTTTTTGCATGGCTATCACGACAGATCCCTGTGATCGAGGATTACCCATATGCAGGGATAGACTTTTCGAGAGATCCTGAGATATCCATGCCTCCAGGTGAGGAGTGAGGGGAGATGGGTAAGTCTCCACCTTTGTAGTTTTTTTGTTGTATATGTAATTTTTATGTCGTTTTTGTTATATATATCATTTTTTTTTTATATTACAGAGTATTTGACGGATATATGTTTGTTGCATGCAGATGTGGGACCTATGCGACCTACTGATTATGCACGGAATAGGCATCATCCTTGGCCAGAAGCTCCAGCTGCCACTACCGGGGGACTAGCAGTAGTAAGAAACCTCCCATCCAGGGAGGCTAGGAGGGTACTTAGATGAGTTGAGTGGAACTTTACTGCACTCACTCGCACAGTCCCGATGGCAGAGATTGAGGACCTACCGCTATCCATGCAGCCTCATGTAGTGGGGGCACCTCGGACGTGGGTCCGATTGTTTAGGCGTTTAGACCATGTTGTGGACCAGTATAATAGGGCCCATAGGCCCTCAACCTATTTAGACTTGTGCCACGAGCACTACTTGTATATATATTTTTAGGGCATAAGCTCTGTGACACGTTATTGGTCCTATTTTTGAGGTTCTTGCGTCCATCTATGTACTCTAGTTACTTTATGATATTATATATGTTTTTTTTTCTCTTTTATGTCTTATGGATTATGTGTCCAAAAATGTATTTACATGATTATGTCAATGTTTTTTTATATTTGTACAAGATGCCAATCTAAAATTTGATTAGCTAGAGTATCTGTAATTTGGTTTAATCTCCTAGGAACATGTAAATATGTAATATAATCAAAGTTTTGTTCTAAGAGACGTACCCTAAGGAATCATCAGTGTAAGGTTGGATCATGAACCCGGTATACTCTATTTAAATGAGACACGACCAGTTGAGCATCGAGATAGACCCAAAGATGAGAGATACCCAATGACAAGGCATCACGAAGCAACTTAATAATTGCACTATACTCAGTGACATTATTTGTGGTGTCACCTAAGCATATACCTCTGAAAGATAACAACTGGCCCTGAGATGTAAAGATTACCCAAGCTACAGAGGCAAGCCTCTGAGTGTGCCGACTAGCACTATCTGCATACCCAATGAACACCTCAGAATCACTTGACATTTTCCATATTGATGAAAGATAACATCAATGACATGTCCATAACATTTAAAAGAAGCTAAACAGTGATAGTACAAAGACTATACATATGTTACAAAAATTTACCCATAATGACCTGCCTATGAGTAATACTTCTTGAGGTAGAGCCCATTTCTAGGCTCCACCAAAGCATTCCCTTCAAAATCAACCAAATGATAAGCACCCTTTTTTAATACCTCTTTTATGATGAAAGGTCTGAACCACATGGGTTTGAATTTTCCTACCCCCAGGGGGTCCTTATCTTGGTCATAGACCAAGACAAGGTCACCTTCAGAGAAAATCCAAGGACAAACAAACCTATCATACTGACACTTGACCTTATGTTTGTGAGCTGCGTTGGCCAGGGACACATCACAACACTACTCATTGAGCTTCTCAAGGTATACTAACCATTCTTCAAGTGGAGAAGTGTCTGGCAATAATTGTACTGCCAATTTTAGAGATGGGATCTGACATTCGATGGGCAAGACTACCTCCAGCCCATAAACGAGTTGAAAATATGAGAAACCAGTTGCAGTCTTAACAGATGTTTAGTAAGCCCATAATGCCAAGTATAACATCAAATGCCAATTTGACTTGGCTGAGTTGATAGTTCACTGTAGAATAGTCTTAAGAGTTTTGTTTACAGCTTCTACCTACCCATTGGCTTGGGGGTAGTAGGGTGATGAATTCTCTTGCCGTAACCCAAGCTTTGATGTTAATTCGATCATCATTTGGTTCTAAAAGTGACTACCATGGTCAATAACAATATCTCTTGGGACACCGAACCTTGCTATGATCTGGTTGAATAAAAGGAGAGCTGCAGTCTCTCCATCATCTTTAAACGTTGGCATAGCTTTGACCCACTTAGTGAAGTAGTCTATAGCTACGATGATATAGCGGTGCCCCCTTGTTGAAGCGGGGTTGCAAGTAGTGTAATCAATCCCCCATTTGGTGAAGGGACCAACTTTGATGACAGGAAACATGGGAGCGGGATGTGCCCTCATCTTTTTAGAGAAGATTTGGCACACATGGAACTTCTTGACTGATTCCATACAATCTTTGATAAGTGTTGGCCAGAAGTAACCTACTCGTAGAATCTTTTGGGTTGTTTCCAACCCAGACAAATGACCACCACAAGCTCCAGCATAGAAATCGTTAAGCACGATAACTGCCTCCTCATGTGTGAGACATTGATGTAAGATGCAGTCTACACCTCTCCGATACAACGTATCATCGAGTATGAGATAATTCTTAGCCTGATGGAATATACACCTACGCTCATCACGAGAAGCAAAAGTGGGTCACTTCAAAGTCTAGAGATAGATAAGTATATATTTGTACCAAGGATCTGAAGATATGATCAAAAACATATCTCCCCGGATAGTCGATTCTTTAGGCACAACGTCACCTGACTCAATCAAAAGTTCTGAAATAAGATTTGCGAAGACCAATGACTTTTTAGACTTTGTTGAAACGAAGTCTAAGTCAAACTCCTGGAGGATGACTATCCATCTACTGATTTTTCCACCTATTACTCGTCGTGTCAACATCTACTGGAATGGATTCATGATAGCAATGACGGTGGTCTTGCGAAACAGAACATAATGACGGAACCATTGAACATCATGAACTGCTGCCAACGTAAGTTTTTCTATATGAGAATAATTGAGTTCTGGTCCTATGAGGCCTCGGCTCAGGTAATAGATCATGTATTATAAGAACAAATAATCTTCCTGAACTAAAACCATGCCAATGGTTGACTTTGCGAAAACTAGATATAATAAGAAATATTTGTTATAGTTAGGTGGCCGTAGCAGAGGGGCAGTGGCGAGGGTGTGTTTTAATGCATCGAAAGAGCATTGAGAGGCATCATCCAAGTAAAAAGGAACATCTTTCTTCAGTAAGTGCATAAATCCCTTAGTGATTTTGGCATAGTTGGTGATGAAGTGTCGTAAAAAGTTCGCCTTGCCTTGTAGACTCTGAAGTTGAAGGATTGTGCATGGGGGTGGAACTAGATTATTGCCTCCACCTTGAAAGGATCAACCATGATCCCTGTTGTTGATACAATGAAACCTAACAAACGTCCTGACATTACGCAGAAGCTACACTTGTTTGGATTCAAGCGAATTTGAAAGTAGTGATAGCGTTCAAAGATCATTCTAAGGTGAGTGGGATGATCCTTTCTCTTGTGAGATTGTGATGCTAAATCATCTAGATAGGCCTCGACTATATTCTTGAGATCATGAAAGGAAAAATACATGGCCTGTTGGAAGGTGGCTCCAACATTTTTAATACCAAAAGGCATTTTATGATACACAAATGTACCCCAAGGAAAAATGAATGTCGTTTTGTGTTGGTCCTCAAGTTTAATTTTGATTTAATTATATCCCAAAAAATTGTCCATGAAAGAAAAGGCTTTGCAACCAGCACATTCATCAATGATATGGTCGATGAATGGTGTTGGAAAATTATCTTTGGGACATGCCTTGTTCAAATCACGAAAGTCGGTACATACACGAATCGTTCCTTTTTTTTTATTGACCGACATAGGATTTGACACCCATTGATTCAAATGGATAGTATAGATAAAACCTACCTTTAGCAATTTCTCTACCTCAATATTGATGGCTACTGATTTCTTAGGATTAATGGGACAAAGCTTATATAGGATAGGCTTGGCATCAGGATACGTTGTGATTTCATGTTCAACTATTTTTGGATCGATACCTGGCATTTCCTCATAAGACCAGGAAAAAACGTCGCGGAATTCTTTGAAAAGATCTGTGTAGATTTGAATCACTTCAGGGGAGCAATCCACTCCGATGAAGACGTTCTCCACGATGCCAGGGTTTGAAGAGATGTTGATTGGTATAGTTTCAATGATAGTTGCCATATTTCCCTCGACATAAATTTCATGTGTAGCTAAGAGATTAATAGGACACGACTGATCTCCTGTCATGGTCAGGGTGAATTCTCCTGCTTCGATTCGGCTTAACTCTAGGAGAAAATATGATCTGTGATGAAGATCTTCCCAAGGTTTGTCTAGGTTTGTCCAGACTAGTCATTGCTTCGATTACTGCTTCATCAGAAGGTAAGACTAATTCTAATGAATCAGTGTTAGTGAGAGAACCCTGAGGCCAAATAGGCTCTAGAAGTGGATCTAAATCTTATGTAGGAGTCAGATCAATATTAGTTGAAGCTTGTTGGACTAAAGAGTATGATACTTCAGAGGTAGACAAGGGCATGGAAATGCCTTGGTGCCTTGTCTCATCCATCATGGCTGATGGGGAAGGAAGTATCCACAGATCCTTGAAGTAAGTCGTGCAGAACGATGAAACTTGAAAAATATCAACCTTATGGTGATTGGATATAAATTGGATGTCGCCGTGAGGGGGTGGTTAATCAAAGGTACCCATCAAGGATGGGCACAAACCAACTCCTACATTAACGACACCTGGTTGAGGATTATCAATCATCAGGACTGTGGATGCCCCCAAAGCAGGGTCAGGTCTGGAGAAAGAAAATTGATCGATGGTCACTATCCGGCCCTCGTGTGGAAACAACAAGACTCAAAAAACTATAGCGACCACAGATTGCATAGAATAAGTCCAACTCCTTCCTAACAAGAGGTTATAGTCGAGGGGAGCATCGACTACCTCTACTTCGACACACACAGTCTTTCCTCCTAACTGCATGGGGAAAGAAGGAATGATGCCATGTGGTCGAAATGAATGACCATCAAAAGCAGTGAGGAAAGTAGGTGATGGAGACAAAATGGGTTGGCCAATGGTCTTCCAACATGCCAATGACATAACGCATGTTGAGGCACCCTCATCAACCACCGTGCAGAAGATATTCCAAGTAAAATTTTTCGTGGGATAAGCCACTACTATTTGAAATGATACATGGTAAGGAAGATGAGGTTTTAAGTTGGTTGTATCTAACATGATAGTACCCGGATTACAAGTCTCAGTAGAGCCCAAAGTGGTTAACAAGGCTTTCCTCTGAGAAGGGAAGCTTTGGAGGACCTCCAAAGCAGACATCGCACAAGGAGTTTGTGATAAATCCTCCACCACAGAGTAGTTCTGGGCGGCCCTTGCATTTGGGTTATGAGAATATTTTTTAAATGCACCTCTTGGGATGCATGTCATTGTTTCTCCCAACGTCTTATCAATCTGTAGAGGAAGAGATGGGAGGTCAGCTTCCTTACCCTTCTTAGAAGCACTTGGTTTACTATAGTTGTGCGCTCTAGTCAATGTAAAAGCATCACCCCTAACCATATATACATTCGCGGATGCGGGGTTGTTCGGAGGCGAGCAGGTTTCTTAGCTACCCCCTTCCGTTCTTACAGAGGCTTGAGTTAGATTTTGCCCATGTTGAAATGGATTAGTCAGCACTGCCTGTTGTTGTTGTGTGACAAATGTTTGGGCCTCTGCAAGTTAAGGACATAGATGGGTCGGGTGGTCTTCTGCACACAAGTTTCATGGATACCTCACCTTCCATTTTTTAGTGTTGTCCCCGCCAACATTATCGGTGGGTTTTTTGTCCCCATTACCCTTCTTTGGTTATTTTTTCTTCCCTTCAGGATGTTGGGTGGCCTTTGGGTTAGTTGATGCACTGTGTGTACTTCCAACGTTTTGGTAGAGGGAGTAGCCAAAGCAGTAGTTTGGCTAGCCACTGTGTGTTGTATGGATAACTGCTACAATTTCTTTGTCAATTTCTCAGCGGGATTTGTTTGTGCTGAACCGACAATACCATCGACATGTGGTCTAGCTCTCTGTCTAGTTTTATCCAATATTGACCGTGGCTCATCTGGCAAGATGTTGTATAATAAACTAGACTAAGAATAGATGAGCTCAAACTATTGAGCCCTCATGATGGTGTCTTCTTCAGAGAAAAATCTTGATGTCGCAACATCTTTGGATAACTGTGGGACCAAAGACTTAAGGCACCACTCAAGCAGGAATGGTGGTGGGACTGGTACCTTGATTAAACTCTTCTGACGTCTCCATTCTTGGATGTGGTCAGAGATATGGTCTGCTGTTGTTTGTTTGAAATTGGCGAGTAGCTTGTGCCAGCGTCGTATCTCACAGATAACTGGAAATGCTTCAGGAAATCCATCTCCAATTTGCCAAAAGAAGAGTATCTTGAGCGATCTAGCTCAATGTACCATTTCGTGGCAGTCCCAATGAGAGTACATTAAAACAATCGCAACTGTATGGAGTCATCTTTCAATGAGTTAGATGAGCACCAAAGATGGAAGGTAGTCACATGATCTCTTGATATTTGTTAGGCTTGGATTCGAACTTTGGAATGTCCAAAGGCAACTTCATTGGCATAGGAGGCCAACGCGGATCAAGACAAATAGGGTCATTCAACAACCTTGTCAAATCTAGCATGTGTAAAGTCACCAGGAAAGGTAGTTTGGGTTGTTGGTGATAACCTGGGAAAAAGAGGCCCGGAGTTTGACTAGCACCAGGTTGCCAGGAAAAGTTTGGCTGCTAGCCTGGATTTTGGTAGAAACCATGGCCCTAGCCAGCATAAGGATTTTTCATATGTGGAGAAATCATCGGTTGATTTCCCAAATAGGACATAGATTGTTGGGCATGCATTGTATTCGAAGGACTTTGGGAAGGATTACCCCATGCCGGTCTCGTGGGGATAGGCATAGCAGTTTGTCTGGGGTTCCATTGATTGTGGAAAGAATTACCCTAGATCGACATTCTAGATGAGGGAACGGATCCCTACCCTAAATTCCAAAGTCCTTCTAGGTTTTCCCCCTGCGCAGGAATAATACCCTACATAGGAGTAGATTGTCCAAAAATGGGGTTTCCCCCAGTCGGGAAAGTAGATGACAAGAAGGTGTTGTTACCAAACGTTCCATTCAAAGAAAATAGTGTCAAACCTACCGGCATACTATGTGAAGGTGGTCCTTGACTCCCCACTCCAAATAAACTATTGTGTGTGGGTTGCCCAACGGATTGTTGATGCGAGCCACTGAGTGAAGGGGACAAAGGAGGGATATGACCTCCTTCATAAGGGAAAGTGTTAAAAGGAGAAGGAGTGCCCCCCATGTGACCTTACAGAGGAGCACTAGAGCTCCCTGCCCCCATACCCAAAGTTTGTAAAGTGGAGTAGGAAAGTACAGGACTTGTACCTGAACTAGGCATCCCGTATGAGAATGGAAGGCCTGTCACACTAGGTGTGAAAGGGGTTGTGGCCACCACCAAAGACGAGATCAGACCACTATGAGAAGTAGTTGCGGTCAAGACCATGGTGGCTCAGACCAACGATGGTGGGTTAGGAGGTGAAATATCTTCTATGGTGACAATCGTAGTGGGAATTGAACAATTCCCAGAACGAGTAACAACATTTGTTTCCATTGCTGTATGCGACACTGTCTGGTGCTCGTCAAATTGAATTGGTACAATGAAAGGTGCCAAGAAATAAATGGTTGGGGTTTCAACCAGGCCAAGAGCGGTTGCTTCAAGGTCCAAAATGGTCGATTCCTCCGGGGGTTGGTTAGGCACAATGGTTTGTAACCCGGTCACTTCAAAAGACCCTTGTTGGTCTAGCTTTCACCTTAATGGTGGTGGGGGTGGCTCCAGTGTAACTGGCAGCAGACCAAGAAGACTTCGTGACTGGTAGAGCTCGGGATCCTCCACTATGTGAGAATATCCAAGACACTCTAAGGTAGTCTAAATGTTCAAAAGTAACACACACTAAAAAAAGTCCCTAGAAAATAAGACAAGCAAACACTAAATTAATTGGAAGAACAGTTACAACAACCAACACTAGAGAAACTTACCAGTGCAAGTGCAACTCGAACATGGAAGCACCCTTCATGTATACTCTACAAAGCATGGGCCGATGTTTGTCCTAGGTAACATAGTATACCCCCAAAGTCACCTGTGTATGTCCCTAAAAAGGTTGGAAAGTAGGTTTCCAGTGCACGAACAGTCACCAGGTGGGTACAGTTGAAAGTTGGGCAAACCATAATTAGTAGGGTATCGAGCCTAAAACCTGTCAAGGGTATCAAAAGAAAATGGTTTGGAAGACAAATGAGGACCTCGAATGGATTCGAGACCCATGAAGCCCCATGGAAAATGCAAATGATGCAATCCCAAAACAAGCCCTCTATATGTGTTCTCCACTACGATTGGTCCAGCTTTGGAGGGGTTATCTCCACTACCATTCCGCACGCGACCTCGTGTTTATCCCCTGTGTTAGAGGGGGTTCCCAGATAACTTTTATGACACTGTACTTAGACACTCCCTAACTCAGACTCCAATGTTTGATTTTAAATGGCCTTGAAGAGTTTCCTCTCCAACCTAATCCAAGGCCCTAGTCCTGAACTAGTTGATGAACCCTACAAACATAAAAGTCTAGTAGATTTTAAATTTAGCATTAATTTTATGGATTTGTATTATGTCAAGGGGTATGAAGGTGAAACCAATGATGTGTAAAAGATGAAAGTAAAAAATGAATAAAAAATCTTGAAACAAAACTTTTACTAAATGCAAAATTTCAACAACTTTTCAAAACAAATATTTTTTAATTTTTCTAAGATTTTGGACAACAAACTCAAAGGAATTTCACTCAAATATGAGCTACATATGATCTAAGTGAACTGAAAAAACTTATGAAATAAACGAATTTTCCCTGGCTAATAAGGCAGACACACACTTTTCAAACAAACAAGAAAACGAAAAGAGATTTTTTTATTTATTTAAATGCTAGTAAAGCAAGAAAGGAAAAATACCAACAAGAAAAAACCAAGAAAAACAATTATGGCCTAATCGCAGATCGCAAAGAATCAGGTAAAAAATCACACATTAGCAATTCTTTTTAAAAACAATGACTCTCACACTTGTCTAAAAACCTTTAAAAATTCTTTTATTTTTAAATGAGAAAAAGCAGGCTAAGGGTAAGATTAATCCTAAGCTACTGACTGCTCAAACAGACATTCAAACACCTGAGAGGAATAATTCTTATCAAGCGAAAGGATGATTGCCTTACCCTCAACAAAAAGTATCCGGTACAAGCACATGACTATTAATCAAACAACATGCGTGCGAACACATGCTGGATAGAGACAGAGGACGTGTACACGCAGGTTGACCTTGTATAGGCCGCATGTATATCTAAACAGTGGGAAAATGAAAACAGAGAACCCAAAACCAGGAAGAGACCACTAGTATTGATAACCAGGATCCCTTGAAGGCTTGAACACTCTTTTTAATAGAAAAACAAATAATGTAAGGAAAAAATGATAAGGAAAAAACAATCAGAGATAGGACTGCTAGCCAACAAGACTCAGAGAGAATTCTAGAAAACCCCCTGAGAATGTGTGATTCTGACAGGGAAGAGGATGACTGCCTCTGAAGCTTTCTAAGCTCTACACACTACTACTACTACCTCAGCTAGCGTTCACACGCGGGCTGTAAGAGAGTAGGGTGCGGGTACACACGTACAGACCTTATGTAGGCCGTGTGTACCTATGTGGGTCCCTAAAAACACAGTCAAGAAAAAGACAGGAAAATATGGTATGGAAAACCAAACTCCCTGCTAGCTCAGACCTTATAGAAACTAAAAGAAAAAACAGGCAAGAAAAACTAGTCTTTAAAACTACCCAAAAACTAAATAAAATTCCAGGAACTCTAGAGAGTTTCCCCAGTATGGTCGCCAATTCTGTTGTTGGGAAAATATCCCTACGAAATTAGCAAATAGAGTTCAGACTTTGCATGCAGATATGACCGAAGAGAAAATACTTTCTACCTTCATCCCTGGATTTAAATCCCCTTTTCTTAGTAAATGCATGGAAATATCAACCTACCTCATTCCCAACGTGTGATGTCGATCCTCCATTGTACTTGATTACTTGTTTGCAATACTCTTTCCAAAGCTTACCTGCATCCAAGACAAGCAACAACTATGGAAGCATACTACTTATATACTAACAGGTTAGAAATCCAAAACATGTAGTAATCAAACTATAAAAAGTTCATGAATTGGGATGGGAAAATCATTTTCTTTATTACTTTGAATGAGTCAACTTACAAAAGTTGAGACCGACCACCACTCCTAAAACTTGATCCTAGGCTCCTCTTCTTCTGTCCTTCAACTGCTTTTCTTTGAATCTCCTTTGGCACAAGGAAAGGCTAAAGGGTTGGAACAATGGGACTACGTAAATGGGCAGAGTTTCTTTGCTATATTTTTCCTCTTTCAAATGGGACCCCTACCCATTATTTTATAGGCTAGAAGGAGCTAGGTATTTAGAAAAACCCTTGGCCATGCATGGTTGGGAGTTTCAGTTAACTCACCCATAGCTTTTGTGCTCCATCAACAACTTTTCTTTTTTTGTGCTTTTGTCGGTCCATGTGAGCTATTTTGGGTCAGCCAATGTGTACACGTGTGCAGTAATGGATTAGGGCATGTGGGCCTTTATAAAAGAGGATTTTCAAAGAGTTGTTTAGTAGTGCTTTGGCAAAAAAGGGATATGAGTTGGCCTGATGCCAGGTAAGCATGTGTGGTGCAATTTAGGGTTATAAAACCTACCCACTGTCAGGGAGTGCCAACGCTCCCTGGGCCTCTTTGGGGGAGCGTTCAAACACTTTGTGTACCCTTTTGGGGGAGCACTACCTTTTCTGAGTGAATTTTGGTTTGTTGAGCTAAAACAAGGAAGAATCCCCTCAATTTCTAAAGGTGGTTGGATTTGAATAGAAGGTCAAGGCATGATCTTAGGGAAGATCCACAACTGAAGGAGAGGAATCCTCAACTTATCCCAAATACATCTCAAGTGTTTGGGCCTCTCCAAGCTTATATAAGGAGGCCTTCTCATGGTGAAAGGAACACTTGAGAATTATACTAAACTTATGATCAGGGATGATTTTAAGGATAGAAATTTATTTTTAAATGTAGAAACCTTGGCGAATCTTACTAATCCTTCATATGTCAACTATAAATGTTTGGCGATATGTTTGTAAAAATATTCAAATTTCTAAGTATTTTATATAGTTTTTATAAAGTTTTGGCGATTTTTAATGTGAAATAATTTTATCCTATAGAATTTGGGCAAATCATTTTTAAAATAGTGAATCTCGGTTTTGGAAAAACCATGGAAAATTAGCACATGAGCGAAATTTAGCCCCTAAAATCATCCCTGCTTATGATCTCATGAGTGGTATTGAGACAGTAGAGATTGATACCAAACTTACGATCCTATAAGTGGTATTAACAGAAAATATTGGAGATATGAAACTTATGATCTCATAAGTGAGATGCCATCAATTGAATCAGTGTAGATTACTTGAGTAAAGGTGTTGGACAAGGAGATCTGGAAGAGGTTGTTGCACCTCCATCAAAAGATTGTAAGCACCTTTTACTTGTTCTCATTAATAATCAATGCTTGGCCTGTTTCTTTGAAATTTATGTTTGTTCCACTTGAATTTGTATTTAGTAGATAGATCTATATTTGAGATAATCTCAATAGAATAGGAAGTTCTTTATATCTTTGTTTGTTCTATAGGACCTATCGAGGAGCGCTGGATTAAAGCTCAGCTTGGAATTTGCAAGGACAAGCATCATTAACAAGGTACACATCTATCTTATTCCTTTTCGCATATTAGCTTGATTAGATCTAAAAGGATGTTAATTTCCATGTTAAACACTTTTTTGTCTTGGCCTTAGGAGTCTAGAGACCAAGAGGGAATTTGCTTGTCCGCAGGAGGATTCACCTGTAACAAAAATTGGTGACTCCACTAGGGAGGAGATCTGATTTTTGTTTCCTTTCCTAGATCTTGTTTTGGCCCTTTTCCCACTCATTTGACCTTCTCCATATTGTTTTTGATTCTTAGATCTGATTGATTGCCTCTTTCTTTCATCTTATTCACCTTGATTGACTGAGTCTGTTTAGAAATTTGGTTTTCTGATCTTTTTTCTGATTTTTGAGAACAGAGCGCTCCCCCTCTGTTGTTGTCAGAGAGCCAACACTCCCTATTAGCCTCACATAGAGCATTGGAATGATCTAGTTCCCCTTACACTAGAGCACTACCCCCTTTCTGTGAGAAATTCTCTAGATTTTTCATCTTCTGAAGTTGTTTCTTCATTTTGGCTTTGACTTGAGAATTTCATCCTCTCATTTCATCTTCGTATTGGCCTTCAACACCCTGTTTTCTAAGAATTGATCTCTTTTGTTTGGAAACTTGAAATTTTCTTTCCTTTCCTTGAAGTCACTCTTTGTCTTTGCTGACCTAGAGTTAACTTGTTGTTTTCTTCTCATTTATCTGACTGAATGGAAGATTTTGTGAGGAAATCCAAAGGTCTTTGAACCTTTCCATTTGATCTTTGAGGTTATTTTTCCAGCATTTCTCTTTTGTTTGAGGTTTTTGGTTCTTGTTTGCAAATTTGGTTATCTTTGTCTTTCTTGTTTTGTGTGAGGTTTGCTTCTAATTGTTTAATCCTAAAGTTTGATTGACATTAGAAGTTTTACATCTGATTATCATTCACATATAAGCAAAAGGACATATTTTAGTGATTGGTTTGGATATTAGAAGGCATTTCTGAAATTGTTTTAGCATTACATTGGATTTGATTGAGAAACAATTGTATGAGGATGTTGCATATTAGTGTTTGATAATGAAAATAACTTTCTCTCTTTCCCTTAAATAGGCATTCATCGAAAGACAAGGATGCTTATCATTTTCTTGTGCATTTTTGGGGATTTGATCATAATACCATTAGTTTCATTTTCATACACCCTTGAGTAAAGAATAGCTGTAAAATTATCGCTAATTAAAATTTATCTAGAACATTTTTGTTTTTAGAATCTTCCACCAACATTAGACTAGGACTAGTACTTTGGATTAGGCCATGAGTACAACTCTCCAAATATTTTTAAAAATAAACATTAGCATCTTGCAATAAAGAGAGAAAATCCAATTGTTGTATAGGATTTCTGGGATCCCCCTCTCACACAGGGGTTACGCACGAGGTCGCATTCCGGAAAATTATGGGGATTATCCCTTCGCGGTTCAATTGTTTGTAGTGGTAGGATCATATATTGGGGTTCACTTGAGGGTATACCCACGATTATGAGTGGTATCCTCTCGAGTTAATTTTGGACTTGTTATCTTTCCCATACGTTCGGATCAGATTGTCGATTGTACCTGCCCAGGGGATGACTGCGAGTTGGTGTCCTTAGTTGCCATAATATTTAGGTACTTACACAAGGTGATGGTGAAGGGTAGTCTCGCTGTACTTGGAACATACATTGGTCAAACTCACTCGAGCTCCTTGGAGAGTAAATCCACAATTACAGCGTGGAAACTTGCACCAAGGTGAAAGTCAGTTAAGCAAGTTGTCATTGTAACTATTCCACCATATCCTATCCCCTTCTTGAATTGATCACACGACGTTGGATTTCATCACCAACTAGTACGGTCATCGAGAGAAGGTTTTGTTTGCTTGGTTTTGATTCCTATATTTTATTAGCATATGCTTTTTCTTTTCGTTAGTTTTCCCTAGATTTTCAACGTGTGTTGTTATTCTCCAAAATTGAGCATGTAGATGATAAAGGTCTTCACCGATCGCATAGGATGCAAGGGATTCCCCCAGAAGGCTACCAACCCTTACCTCCTAACCCTCCAGAAGACAACTACCATGGAGAGGTAGAAAATCAATCTGACGCTGGGAGTGGTGTTTCTCCTTCGTTATAAAATTAAGAAGGCGCTTTGGTTATGGTTGAGAATCCCACTCCTCACATGAAATCTATGTTGGCAACCCCTCTCAAAACACTTTTTCTCTATTTAGACTCCCTTGGGAACGTCATAGATGAAGAGGTCCCACAGTTACCTGAGAGAGCATTTACTGAAATATATATGGGATTCACAGAACCAATCTTTGGTGATGAGTATAAGACTCCTATCCATCCTACCACTAAAGCAGATACAAATCCCACACCTACTCATTTTTTATGGAGGAATTCATCAGGACATGATCTCTATGATCATTTTGAATCCATTCGACAACCCTTTCCTCCTCATGACCCTCTTGTTGAAATGGGACCATCCTGTTAAAATATGAATCACCCCATCGATCAGGTCATTAACCCTATTGTTACATCAACACAAGTCCATCCTAATGCTGGACTCATCACTTCTACTCATTCCAAAGGCACTTCGATCCCTACCCCCACTTTTACAAACTTTCACTCTACAAGTCCACATGTTCCGCACAATATTGTAGAATGCAAACCCTTTCCATCCAAATACAACCGACTAGAGAGATACCACCATCTAGCGGAACTATCCCTCCTGGAAGACCACCATCCTATGGTGGGCCTACCCCTCTCAGGGTAAAACCCCCTTTTCATGTTCTTCCCAGAGGGAAACCTCCCTTTTCCAGTCATACCTCGATCGTTAATCCACCACTGGCAAGGGGGAAACCTTTGTTTGCTGGAAACCCTTCACAATCTTGGGGAGTATCTTTGAGAGGAACATTTACCCAACCCCATGTTGGGGGGCACTCATATCATAACCCACAAGGAGGAGTATCAAATCCTATTCCTTCTGGACCATCTTATGGATAACCTTATCCGGGCGACATCCCAAACACCACCCAGAGTCCTTAAGGACAATGACCTTATCCTTCCTAAGGGTCTAATGTTTATCCTCCCCCTAATGTGTATCTGCCTCGGGGATTTTCTTCTTACCCTCCTCAAGGGAAAAATGTTTATCCTCCTTATGGGCAAGCAAATCACCTGACTTATAAGTCTCAGAACCCACCGGGTTATGCAAATGTTTCTCATCCATCATTGAATCTTGTTTATCCTGGTCAAAAACAACCATATGTAGGAGGGCCTACTAGTTACAATTATCCACCTAACCCAGTTTACAGTCCTGCTAGTGTTCCTATGCCACACCAGTATCATCCGCAAGTTAACCGAAAACTACTTTTCCTTATGACATTGGATCTCCTAGACTTGTCTCGGTTAACCAATGATCCTATTTTTCATTCACCAGTTTGGCCAGTTATTCCAACTAAACTTCCTTCTGATATTCTGAAATTCGACGGAAAACCTAGAGAAGATCCAAATAACCATGTGATGACTTTCCATTTGTGGTGTTCATCAAACTCCCTAATGGATGATTCTATACATTTGTGTCTTTTCCAGCGAATGCTTACAAGATCTACAACAAAGTGGTATATTGAACTACCATGTGCTTCTTTTCATGATTTCAACTCTCTAGCCAATGGCCATGTCTTTCCTCACGCACTTTCAACTACCTATTCGCTATGAGACAAGTACTGAACTCTTGAACTCCCTTCACCAAACTAACTCCATGCATATCTATGACCATATTCATGAGTGGAGATGATGATGAAGGATGATCAAAGCAATCATTCTTGACCAATTATTGACGGAGTGGTTTACTAAATCACTTTTACCCCCAATCGCTTGTGATGTCGCTATGGGTGGCATAGTCATCGAGGAAGAAACTATTGCTCGAGATCTATACTTAGATTTGGTTTATTCACAATTTGGTACTTTGTATGAGTTACTTCTGAATGCTACTCGAGATAATTCTAATCCATCCAAGCCATCATCCTCATCTCACATGGACACTGTTATCGATTCCATCAAAACTCAATCTACTTCCTAGTCAACTGCACTCTCCTCTACCTCCCCCCAAACTTAGGTCTATTAGGTGAATGTAGTTCAATCTGCCCCTTCACAACAATCCGGAGGTAAAAAGAAAGAAAAAAATAAATAAAAGAGTACTAATAACAATGAACAACCAAAAAATCAAACTCAAACACCTGCTACCAAAAATCAACCACTGCAGAAACCAAAATTCCCGTGTATCATTTGTGGTGATGATCGATACACTCGAGAATATCCACATCGCAATGAAGTGGCTAAACGTTTTTAGGGAAATTCACAACCCATTGTTCTTACTCAGCCTTTTCCAGCAATCCATGGTTTCTCAAACCCCCTTTCCTGGAGGCAGTTCTAGCCATCCTCATGATGAGGCTTTGACAAGTGCCCATATTTATATGTTTAATGGCATTAATTTGATCACTCTCTCTAATACATATGACATGTCAGTTAAACCTGGCAAAGGAAAAGTAATTAACGGTACCGATACTTTACCAGATCCATCACCATCCTTCGTTAGTCCTCCATCTGGACCACTTCAAATTGAGAAACCTACATTCAATTCTATCTTACGCCCTCCTAAGAGAACTATCCGTAAATATACCTTTAATCCTAGTTCACGTGCCACCTAGAACTACAACATTGTTGAAGATTTGTCTCAAGCACCGTGTTCTATGTCTGCATTAGAAGTTCTACAACACTACCCTAGTCAACGTATAACTCTCTTGGCTTCTATTGGCGTTGTTGATCCTAAGTCATCTAACAATATCATGTTTAAGTTAGACAATTATACATCTAGACTCTCCCACCAACTTGCTTTCCAAATTGATGTTGTTGTTCAAAATCAACAAATTCACCGATCCATCTTGGATGAGGGAGCCTCTACCTGTGTCATGTCTTTCGCATGTTGGAAAGGTTTAAAATCACCCACACTTAACCAATCCCCAACGATGTTACGCACATTTGATGGGCGAGGTTTTCATCCCGATGGGATTTTACAGTCCCTGCCCATCCAGTTGGGCAAAAAAATCGTCACTGTTGATGTTGAGGTGTTAGATGCTCCCCTCAATTACAACTTATTAATTGGAAGAAGTTGGTTTTATGCTATGACTTCCGTTTCCTAGTCGGTGTTTCGATGTGTACAATTCCTTCATCAGGGAAAAATTTTCACTGTTGATCATTTAGATTTTTGTACACCTAACGCTTGCGGTCTCGCTACCAACAATATTCCATTCTTGGGAGATCACAAGATCATGTATGAAAGTATTGGTGTTGTCTTGCTTAAGGATTCTATCCTTATGGGTACCTTCCCTACACCACTTCCACTGACTACACATCATATTTCCACTGTTGATATGATTTCGACCACGGCTTATCAATCTTTGTAATCATCTGACCCTTGGATTGTACCTAGTCCCTTGGAATTCGATGCACTAGGTGACACCATGCCACTTATTCTAGTCGAAACATCATACGTTGCTATCCAATCCACTTCTCCCTCTTCAGATGACCAACATCTATTGGCACTCGATAGTTACTCGAAGCCATCGTGGTTAAATTCCTTGTCGTTTGCAATCGACTACATTTCCCCAATTTTTCCTCTGATGAATCTATTATGGAAATGATGAACATTGACAAGATACCTCAGGATGATAACTATCATCGATCCTCTTTTCTTCCCCCTCGCGAAGAAATTTGGGAAGATATACACTCTATCTTCCCTCCTAATGTTGATTTTCCGTTGTCTCCCATGACTTCAACTTTCGATGATTTGGATCCGGTAGTTGACATGGTGATCTCTTTGGTAGGGATATTGGAGCTTGATCTCCATACCCCTTTTGCGACCCTCAACATGTGTTCCTTCCAGAATGATTTTCTTCCATCCAGTGAAGATCTCTTGGAAGCCATGACTGGGTTTTTTCCCTTGACATGGTGTCCTTCCAGAGCGTTATTCTCTTGGAAGCCATGATCAAGGAGGGTCCATGAGCATAGTTAATCTTCTCTGTATAAAGCTCGTTAAAAATGAAAATGAGGTCATGAGCATAGTTTCTCTTCTCTGTATCAAGCTCGTTAAAAAATTAAACATAGGTCATGAGCATAGTTCCTCTTCTTTGTAGCAAGCTCATTAAAAAATGAAACAAAATATTTGAGCATAGTTTTCCTCTCTGTAGCAATATCGTTAAAAGATGAAACATAAATCTGGGGATTGAACCCGAAGCCCTGAGCATAGTTATTTTCCTGTGTCAAGATCGTTAAAAAATGAAATAGTCACCTGTCTTGAACCTTCTTTTCATCCACTCTTATCCTTTTTCTCCATCTAGCAGATAAATTGGTGACAACCTCAAAGTCGGTGAATGAATTGAAGCTTGGAGGGCATGTCTCTAGCCTTTGATGATCATTCTAGAGTTAAGCCACTAGATTTCAAGCTGGGGGCATACCGATCTTAGTCTTTGTTTTTTCTCATGCTTGAAAAAACATGAGAATGTAACCGAGTGGAATTTTATCATTTTTTCGGACTCGCATGGACATACGAAAAAGGAACTCCTTGGAGTCGTCTTTAAGCTCTTTTCAGACTCTCTAAACATGAAAATATTTTCGAGTGATCTTGCTTCCTTTCCCACTCATTAAAAGGTTTGAAAGGGCATCTTTCAAGTGATAACTTATCTCTTTTTCGGCCTCGCGAGACTAATATTATGAAAACGGACCACATTGGAGTCATCTTTAAGTCATTTTTAGACTCTCTCAATATGAAAAACAATCGAGTTTACCTTCTCCGAACTCGTTAAAAAATCATACATTGAAGGGCCCATATGGGAATGAACCCTTACTTCTTCGAGTTCGTTAAACAAAGGAAGAGGAACTTACCGAAGGTGAGTTATATATGTATAAATTTCAAGACAAATTAAGTATTTCCTGCGATTCTCCTGATCTAACAATTATATGCCACTGTTAAATACAGAATCACTTCTACTAATATTCTTGCGAAAATTAAACCACGATCACAAAGTGAAATATCAAGAACACATAACACAGAAGTTTTTTTGAGAAAGCGTAAAGCTAAAAACCCCACTATCATATATTATGTATATCATGGATCATGAAACAATCTCATACAAAAATCTAATCCAAGAGCTCTCATTACAATACAATCGTCACACACTGTCATACAAAACTCAACAAATACATGTGCCAATTTCTATGTCCAGACAACCTGCCTCCTCTGCACAATCTCTGCAATTATAATTCTCACAATTGATGATTTTGAATTGTCTAGTTTGCACATGCTCATAAGCATATCCAATGCATGTGTAATTTCATGAGTTCACTTCACTCAAATCACAACTGATAGCCAAATTGTCCCTTTCACCTGTTAACTCAACTGGGTCTCCACTGGATCTGACATGCATGTAGTTATCCATGGTGAATCTTCAGTTGCATGTGAGTTCATTGATTGTGAATTAATTAATAATTAATTCACTGAACTCTCACTAGTGCAAGTTTAGTTACAACTAGTACAACTGAGCTTAACTCACATAACTACACTTATAATTCTATTACAACTTTAAATCACTCAGTTATAAATGAGATAATAGATTAATATTTGTTGTCCAATTTATTTAAGGGAAAAGTAAATTAGACACATGTTTCTTGTTGACTTTTCAACACTCCCTCTCAACAAGAAAGGGATTATCCTTCACCCCAATCCTTTCTCTATGATACTTGAATTTTCTCCTAGTGAGCACCTTTATTAGAATGTCTACATACTAATATTCCATAGGAATGTATTGAAGAAACATGATCTTCCATTGCACACAATCTCTGAGATGATTATACCAGATATCTATATGCTTCGATCTATTGTGAAACACAGGATTAATTGAGAGTTTAATGCAACTTTGATTATCAGAATGAATCACTATCGGATCTAAATGAGAATGAAACAAACCAACCAAGATATTTATCATCCAGATAGCCTCACATGTAGCTTGAATCACTTCCATGTATTCTGCTTCCATTGAACTGAGTGCCACAAATCTCTGTTTCCTACTGTACCAAGAAACAACTGTAGATTCGATACTAAAGATCCCCCCTGATGTGCTCTTTCTGTCTGTTGGGATGCTTGCCCAATTTGCATTCGTGAAGCCATGCAAATTCACCTCATCCATATGTTTGTAACATAATCCATACTCATATGTGCCCTTCAGATATCTCAGGACATGCTTACCCGCCTTCCAAAAGAGTTTGGTAGGCTTAACCATCACTTGACTTAGATGGTTAACCGCATAGAAAATGTCTGGTTTCATGTTCACTAAATACATTAGTGAGCACACTAATTATAGATAGACAGTAGCATCCACTACCTCTCCAGAAGTAGCATCCTCTTTCCTCTAGTTTCCTAAAATAGGAGTGTCCATGGGTTTGCAACCCTCCATGTGAAACGTACCCAGTATCTCCCTTGCATACTTTCCTTGAGAGACAAAAAGTTCACCATCTCGCTGCCATATTTCCAATCCAAGGAAATAAAGAAGGCCCAAATACTTCATCTCGAACTCCTTTGTGATGCAAGAGCATCTCTCCACGTCAGCCAGCCAACTAGCCAACCACGTCAGCGAATTCAAATCGCTCATTGAAGAGAGGCGCAACCTCATTTGAAATCTGAATTTAATGTAATTAAATGCTTAGGCTGGTGAGCTGTGAAGCCATGCCTTTGCACAGGCTATAGATAAGATCGGCCTTTAATGATTGTAAGTCTGAGATCTAGATCTGGATAGTGGACTAGACAGCACATTCAATGTAATTGAATAGGGTAGGTAGATTTGGAGGGAAGAGCTCGAAGAGCCCACTCAGGTAAAAGAGATTTTAGGATCTCATTTTGTGTAGAGGTGGATAGAGTAGTCGAGAAAGGAGAATAGAAGAGAGTCTATGAGTAGAGAGAAGAAGAGAGAAGATCCGAGACCTTGTTACAGGCCATGCTCAGGAACACCTTGTACAAATAGGCATTTTCCATTTAATATAACAGAAGCAGTTTTTCCTGCATGTATTCATATGTTGAATGAATGTCTGTGAGTGTTCATATGTGTTGTAGATGTATATTGTAGGTTTGAATTTGTAGGAGTGTGTTTGATTTTAGACTTGAGAGGTCTTTGAGGCTTCACACCAGGAGGGTGTGATAGAACGCTACAGGTTCTGATAGCCGTGCACAGAGGTTGCACTTTTGAATTCTGTGGGTTCAAACAAAGATGTGCTATGGCACAGGAACTGGAGTCAACAACTCAAAGAAGACCTCAAGGTTGTTGAATACCTTTGAGGCAAGTCTATGAAGGAAGAACACAATTGCAGACAGAAGCTCTGAGGAGTTATATGAAGCTCTGCCAGGTGGGCATTGAGCAGGTGCAAAGAGTGCACAGAAGAAGACTTTTGTTGAGAATTTCAGGGAGAAACAGAATCACTGAGGATTCTGAGAGCTCTGCCAGGTGGGCATTGAGCGGGTGCATAGGTGCACAGAAGAAGATAGAACTATCGGATGTTCTGGGAGAATATACTCTACCAGGAGGGCATTGAGTAAGTGTACAGACATGCACAAAGGAGGAGAGAACTCTTTGAGTTTTGTAATTTAGAGGAAGAATCCACTGAGGGATCTTCACAGGGTTACTGAACACCCTATAGACTCAGCAAGAGGTTGCTTGAGAAGAGGGATAGCTAGGAGGGCATCCAAGCATTCTCCATCTGTAGGAGAAAGGAGAAAGAAGGATAAAATCCCTTAGGGGTCTGAGTGTTTGAGAAGCTCAGGAGAGACAACACTGTGTGTGCGTGGATACTCTACAGTGAGCGAGAGTTGAAGAATCCCTCAAGGATTCGAAAGGAGAAGCCAGGAGGGTCAACATTTTTATACGCGTGGTGAGAACTCAAAGTGAGGAGTTCGCAGAGAGGAAATGGAGCAAAGGTTGAGGCCTTTGGCTTTTTAAATTCTTCCAAGTATAGGAAGAAGGAGTGCGCAAGCTTAGGAGAGAAAAACAACCATCGGATTGGATGGAGAAGGAGATCTAGACCGTTGGATTTCAAATCCAAGCTGCAGGAGGAGCGCACAGGGAGAAGGATGGATCTGCACCATCAAATCTTGAGTGAAATACTCATCAGACGTCAGATCTGACAGGATCTGCATGAGGTTTACCATTGGGAATAGCTGAGGTGAAAGTCCCGATGGGAGGCGTGGCCATCGGAATATCAGTGTCTGTGAAATCGAGAATCACAAAGATAAGAGATCAGGAATTTCTACAGGAAAGGTCTCGGGAATGATCAGATCCATCCATTTGTGGGGACACATGGCAGAGAATCGACACTCGGAATATCAAAGTTCTCGAGGTCGAGGAAGTCGGGTGATCAGAATCTGGACCAGGGGTCTAAAATTTGCTCAATTTTCAAAGTTCTCAAAATGGGACGAAAATGGTGCCATTGCGTCCGTCTTGTTCTCCTGATTTCGGTGGTATATTTATTTTCACAAACGGAGTCCATATGGATAAGTTATCAAGGTCTGTTCGCCGAGCCAAATAGGGAAAAAAATGATGCTGACTGTACCTGTCCGTACAGTCCGTACAGGACATGTGGCAGGACCGTACAGAACACGTGGCATGTCCGTAAAGGACATGTGGTGACTCCTGGGCATGACATGTGTCATGCATTTTTGGCATTTCCAACGTACGATTTGACCACTCTTAAAGTGACATGTGTCACCACTGGATGGGTGACACGTGGCACATGCTGACGTCAGCATCCGGCGTGGCCTGTTGACGTGGCAGCTGAGTTGGCATCGATGACGTGGTGCATAATGGTTGGTTGTTGATTAGTGGTAGTTGGATGAATAGAATTTGAACACGTGGCATCATCGGGTGAATGAAGGGCTACCACGTGGCCCAATCCCGAGCTGCCACGTGGCACCCTAGGTTTGACTTTTTGGTTTGCATACAAAATTTTATATGTCGCCGGGTGGATTCGAACGTCCGACCTCCCCAACTTTATCGATTTAATAAACCTACACTAACCAATATGGCGGCATTTGAATATATTTGTGTTTAAATTATTTGGTGGTCAGCGGGGGTTTAACATTGCAGCCCCCGGTCACGCGCGGTTTCATATGGCCATGCCCACAGCCTTCGCGCGGGAGTTTGTTTATATGTGGTTTAAATCCGGTTCTCGTGCAATTAACACATAACCAAACTTTGTATCAAATTGTGCACGAGGGTGTTTAACGAATGACCCGCGGTCATATTGATTATCATATGACCATCCACCATTTGTTTGGCATGCGCGACAGTGGTAATTCGAATGTTTTAAACACGGGTTTATGCATTGGTTCATGTGACCATTGTATAGTTTAAATGGCGCATTAACATTTGTTTCAATGGAACCCACGGTCATATGTGTATTGAATATGACCCTGCCCTGTGTGGAATGGGCGCGCGATACTTTTACAACACTTTAACCCACGGTTACATTACGGTAATATATGACCGTGTTTTTATATACAACCGCTCTATTGGGTATGCGTCGGGTTCCAATTGTATAGCCCATGGTTACCTTGTATAAAATGGAGCACGGATTTAAGTTTGGGGCGCGCGTTTGGTTTTTTATTTTATTGTGGTTTTTAAAATGGTCAATGCAACCACATCCACCGCCACATGTCACACTCTCATTTAACCATTGTAACGGTTAACCCTTTATGCGCTGGGACGTGGCCATATGGCCCCCCATGCGCCCAACACCTCCGACTTGGGGGGCCTAAGTTCCGTTAACCGTGTGACAAATTAGCACGATTTGTGGAACGCGCATTGGTGCTGGGTTTTGGAGGCGAAAACGCTCGGGAGCTAGGACATTCACCCACAGGTGCAGAATGGCGAACCAGTATCAGAGCTTGAAGGGGGAAAATGGCAGCAAGCATAACTTGATGAGTTTTTGACCAAATCAGGAGTCGTAAAAGCCCAGCTAGGCGTTTTTGGACGTTCTGAGTCCATTGGTGAGGTTTTCACAGGCATTTGAAGACTTCTAATGCAGGTTTTTAACCCTTGAAGATTGATGAAGCTTGAGGAAGCTTAAAGCCCTCATTGTTTGAGGCATTGCTCAGATGAGCACATATTCATTTTCTGAGACTGAATAGTCATTTTTGACTGATTATTATGATCTGAACACTTTGGGATAGGTTTTAGATACATTGGAGGACTTCTGCAGGTATTTTTGCCTCATTCAAGTTCAGGGAAGCTTGGAGGTCACATGTAGAAGAGGTCATTGTTGGATGAGCCATTGTCCATTTTCAGAGTTCTAACAGTCATTTTTGGGGTTTTTGTATATTCTGAACCCAATGGTACAGCCTGTAAATCCATTGGAGTTGAGCATCAGCTTGTAAAAGAACATTTGACAAACTAATCCCAGAGAGCCAATTCCATTGAAGGAGGCTCAAGGAGATGTAGCCCAGAGAGGGGTGAACTCCTTTATCATCTTGGTATTGTTGTGAGTTTGTTGTGTTATTTGATGCACTTTTTATGGCTGTGTATTGATTTATAACAAATGATTAACCTTTTAAAATAACATTCCTCACACATGCACATTGCAAAGAAGAACCATAAACTGAACACATAAACTATCTTGCATAATTTAACACATGAAGCAAGGTCCTGTTAAGGTTTAATTTTATGAGGTAGAGGGTGCCTGCATAGCATAACAAGTCAACCTTCTATTTTCAGATCAGATGGTATTAGAGCATAGTTTATTTTGCTCATGTATTTGCCAATGATAGCTTGAGATTTAGTTGTTGGTATTTGTGCAAGATTTGTGTTGGAGTTTGTTGTCTTGCAAATATGGAGGATGCTTTAAGCATTGATAGTTCTCCTACATCTTCCAAATCTAAGTTCTTTGACAAAGAAATGTTTAATGCATTGCTAACCATGAAGGATATGGTACATGTGTTGTGGAAAGATAGGGAAGAGAGCATTGTCCTTCAAGAGCAGTTGGTGGCCATGAAGGAGGAGAAAGAACAACTTCTTGAAAAGTTGCAGGAGATGAAGAATCAACTCCATAAAGCAAAAGAAACCCTTACCAAGTACATGCATGACCATGAGGTATGTAATGTCAGTTTGTCTTCAAATTCCTCTCAAGAAGATTGCTTTGGTGTTTTTGAAAATCACACAAAGGGAATAGGGTCCAAATTAATGTTAAAAATGGGCTATGAAGGTAAAGGGTTAGGCAAGCATGCACAAGGCATTGTTGATCCTATTATGGTTGAAGAGAGACCTAAATATTGTGGTCTTGGTTATGAAAGAATTGTTGAAGCAAATTCCAAAGTTGAGGAAACTAATGAAAAAGTTTCAAACACAATTTTTTTTTCAAGTTCACCTCCTCAAGAAGGTTTTCAAGGTGAAAGTTCAAGAACTTTGGTTGAAAGTTCAATCTCTTCAGCATGCAAAACTTGTGTTCAAGATGAATGCAAGTGTATGAAACCAAAGGGTTGTGACAGCCATGAGGACAAGAGCAGATTTGAGAGTCTTCAAAAGAGAGATTGTAACTCTTCCGATTCACCTCCTCAAAGCGGCGATAAAGGTGAATGCTCAAGGTATAAATCTGCCTATAACTCAGTTGCTTTTGATTATGTTAAGCATAATAAATCTTCATGTAACAATGGAAAAAGACCATGTACATTTTGTGGTTTATATAACCATCATGTTTCAAAATGTTGGAAGAGAAAGTCCACTTTCAGGAAACTTTCCAAGCAAAGGCAACATGAAGAGAAAATGCAAAAGATTTGTAGTCATTGTCAGAAGAGGGGTCATCTCATTGACCACTGTTGGACATTGCATCCAACCTCTCATTCGCGGCACAAGAAGCAGTTGGATCAAAAGATTGACAAGAATGGAAGAAGAGATTCCATCATTGAAGTGAGTCAAGATGATTCACAAGAAGACGACTTTCAGTAGAAGGATTCACCATTGAGTTGGCTTGGTAAGAAATGGATTGCTTTCTTGCATAAGTAAGGCTTGCATTTTTTCTGTATAGATGCACATTTCAGCCTTAGCTTTTCATTTTTGTTGAAGTTGACAAGTTGCAGCAGTTTGTCATATTTTGGTAGAGGCAAGTTTGCATGTGAATGCAATTTCTTTGGTAAGCATACTTGTGTTATACCCCTCATTCAAGATCATGCAAAAGAGGAGTATGCTATCCATTTTATTACAGCCACATCTACTTTTCATTTTCAGCTCTTTAGTACCCACATGCTTTGGGTTTAAGCACCTATGTTTCTACAGGAAGGAGAGTTGAAGAAGCTATGCACATGCATATGGTTTTGTGAGTGCATAAACAATGAACTTGAAGTTAGTTCATCATGGATGAGTCATGATTGTAGCATGATTGTTTATCATGTCTTTAGACTTGTCATTTTGGGAAGCTTGATACATTTCCCATGAGTTTCGACTTGTGTCGATATTGCTTGACGTCTATGTTATGTCGTTCATGGTTTCGACTTGTGTTTAGTCGATTATGTTGGATGACTTGTAAGTCAAGTTTGAGTACATTGTGATGGAGGAAAACACTATGTGTTTTGAGGAAGCACAAGAGGCAACAGTTGCTTGAAGACCAAAAAATACTTTGCTATCATTATTTTTCCAGTCTTGTATTATTCATTTTCAAGATTGATGGTTTTCTTGGCTTGTGACAAGATGCTGCAGGAAAATTTTGCAGCCATTGGAGAGCGGATTGTTGACGTCAAAGAAGTTCACATGAGGGACTTGATTCTCAGTGGGAAGGCTGGCAGTCTTCCAAGTGTAGAGAGAACAGTGGGTCAGCAGCAGCTAGAGAGCAGTGGTTGAGGGACATAGCCAATTGCAGGGCACGACATGTCAAAGTACCCAAGTGATTGTCGAAAAGTTTTTTCAAGTAGAATCAGTTGGTATAACTTGAAAGAAGAAGAGTATGGAAGCTCAGAATCGATAATTATAAGCTTTTGTGGGTCCAAAATCCTTTCAGTAGGAAGGCGTGATCAGAATCTAGACCAGGGGTCTAAAATTTGCTCAATTTTCAAAGTGCTCAGAATGGGACGAAAACGGTGCCATTGCGTCCGTCTTGTTCTCCTGATTCCGGTGATATATTTATTTTCGCAAACAGAGTCTGTATGGAGAAGTTATCGAGGTCTGTTCGCCGAGCCAAATAGGGAAACAAATGATGCTGATTGTACCTGTCCGTACAGTCCGTACAGGACATGTGGCAAGACCGTACAACACGCGTGGCATGTCCATACATGACACATGGTGACTCCTGGGCATGACATGTGTCATGCATTTTTGGCATTTCCAACGTACGATTTGACCACTCTTAAAGTGACACGTGTCACCACTGGATGGGTGACACGTGGCACATGCTGACGTCAGCATCCGACGTGGCCTGTTGACGTGGCAACTGAGTTGGCATCGATGACGTGGTGCATAATGGTTGGTTGTTGATTAGTGGCAGTTGGACGAATAGAATTTGAACACGTGGCATCATCGGGTGAATGAAGAGCTGCCACGTGGCCCAATCCCGAGCTGCCACGTGGCACCCTGGGTTTGACTTTTGGGTTTGCATACAAAATTTTATATGTCGCCGGGTGGATTCGAACGTCCGACCTCCCCAACTTTAGCGATTTAATAAACCTACACTAACCGATATGGCGGCATTTGAATATATTTGTGTTTAAATTATTTGGTGGTCGGCGGGGGTTTAACATTGCAGCCCCCGGTCACGCGCGGTTTCATATGGCCATGCCCACAACCTTCGCGCGGGAGTTTGTTTATATGTGGTTTAAATCCGGTTCCCGTGCAATTAACACATAACCAAACTTTGTATCAAATTGTGCGCAGGGGTGTTTAACGAATGACCCGCGGTCATATTGATTATCATATGACCATCCACCATTTGTTTGGCGTGTGTGACAGTGGTAATTCGAATGTTTTAAACACGGGTTTATGCATTGGTTCATGTGACCATTGTATAGTTTAAATGGCGCGTTAACATTTGTTTCAATGGAACCCATGGTCATATGTGTATTGAATATGACCCTGCCCTGTGTGGAATGGGCGCGCGGGACTTTTACAACACTTTAACCCATGGTTACATTACGGTAATATATGACCGTGTTTTTATATACAACCTCTCTATTGGGTATGCGCCGGGTTCCAATTGTATAGCCCGTGGTTACCTTGTATAAAATGGAGCGCGGATTTAAGTTTGGGGCGCACGTTTGGTTTTTTATTTTATTGTGGTTTTTAAAATGGTCAATGCAACCACATCCACCACCACATGTCACACTCTCATTTAACCATTGTAACGGTTAACCCTTTATGCGCTGGGACGTGGCCATATGGCCCCCCATGCGCCCAACACCTCCGACTTGGAGGGCCTAAGTTCCGTTAATCGTGTGACAAATTAGCGCAATTTGTGGAACGCGTGTTGGTGCTGGGTTTTGGAGGCGAAAGCGCTCGGGAGCTAGGACATTCACCCACAGGTGAAAAATGGCGAACCAGTAACAGAGCTTGAAGGGAAAAAATGGCAGCAAGCATAACTTGATGAGTTTTTGACCAAATCATAAGCCGTAAAAGCCTAGCTAGGGGTTTTTGGACGTTCTGAGTCCATTGGTGAGGTTTTCATAGGAATTTGAAGACTTCTAATGCAGGTTTTTAACCCTTGAAGATTGATGAAGCTTGAGGAAGCTTAAAGCCCTCATTGTTTGAGGCATTGCTCAGATGAGCACATATTCATTTTCTGAGATTGAATAGTCATTTCTGACTGATTATTATGCTCTGAACATTTTGGGATAGGTTTTAGATCCATTGGAGGACTTTTGCAGGTATTTTTGGCTCATTCAAGTTCAGGGAAGCTTGGAGGTCACATGTAGAAGAGGTCATTGTTGGATGAGCCATTGTCCATTTTCAGAGTTCTAACAGTCATTTTTGGGGTTTTTGTATATTCTGAACCCAATGGTACATCTTGTAAATCCATTGGAGTTGAGCAGCAGATTGTAAAAGAACATTTGACAAACTAATCCCAGAGAGACAAGTCCATTGAAGGAGGCTCAAGGAGATGTAGCCCAGAGAGGGGTGAACTCCTTTATCATCTTGGTATTGTTGTGAGTTTGTTGTGTTATTTTCTACACTTTTTATGGCTGTGTGTTGATTTATAACACATGATTAACCTTTTAAAAGAACATTCCTCACACATGCACATTGCAAAGAAGAACCATAAACTGAACACATAAACTATCCTGCATAATTTAACACATGAAGCAAGGTCCTGTTAAGGTTTAATTTTATGAGGTAGAGGGTGCTTGCATAGCATAACAAGTCAGCCTTCTATTTTTAGATCATCAGGACACTTCAAGTCTTGAAACAATGGGATTGGATCAGAGCCGTCCATCAGTTGGGGATACATGGAGGAGATCTAGGCTATCAGAGGAAGTCCCGATAGAAAGGTCAAACTGGAGCATCATAGTTCAGCATTTTGGGGATCCTGAAGATGAGGCGTCTGGGACATCAGAAGTCACGAAATCTCAAGAGGCAATCAGGACCGTCCATCATAAGAGTATGCATGGAGGAGATTAGAGTATTCGGGATATTTCCCGAAAGAGAATCGTCAATCAGGAAATCGCGAGTCAGGATATCGAGAATCCCGTGGACAAGAAGTCCCTGCAATTCGGAATCACGAAGTTTGAAATCGCGACAAGGAGGAAAGTGCCATCGAGGGGCCAAATCTCATCATATCGGAGAATCGGGATTCGAGAGATCGACAGTCCTTAGGGAAATTGAATTTTGGCATTGGAAAGTTTGAAACCCCGATACGAGGTATGACTTCGGTCATATAGGGGTAGGTTGTGTGGATGAAAGGGCTTAGCTAGGAGGGCTAATGCATAAAGCACCGTATCAATGAATCAGAGATCGGGAGATCGTGGGGATAGAGGTTCGTGACATCGAGGATCGTGAAACCCTGAATCCTGATAGGAGGATATAAGGTTGTTGTCTTATGAGAAGTGGTCACGTGGACCAGGGCATAGCCAGGAGGGGCTAAGGTCAGAAGGGAGTGCATCGGTGAATCAGAGTTTGAGAGTTCAAGAGGACAGGAACTCTTGACATTGAGGATCACGAAACCCCGAAACCTGAAATTTCATCGGGAGAGTTCATAGTTAAGTGCAGAAGAGTAGTGTGGGGAAATTAAGGAAATGTGGATCGGGTTTTTATCCGAGATTCCAGAAGGGAATCAGAAGAGCTAATTCGGCTCAAAAAGGGGAATTTGAACGATCCTGTGAGCGAACATAGAGTGCGTCGGCATCTGTGTCAAGTGGTATCAGAGCCTAATTCTTGTCTGTATATTTCAGGCAGGAGGAGGCATAAGAGGAAAAGTGTACTCTGATACGCATCAAGTGGTATCAGAGCTATAACTTCACTTGTATATTTTAGGTGAAGCGAGAAGGTGAAGGAAAACAGAGCGCTGGAGACTTTGTAAGGGTTTGATCACAGGCAAGCATTGATTGAGAAGATAGTCAGCAGGACTGTAGGATGAAGCTGGAAACACTCTTAGTGTGGAGTGACAACAGTAGATTTGCTAGGAGAGCAGACAGGAACAACGCCATGACTACTAAGGCCATAGGCATGCTAGAAGGAAGAGCAAGGTAGAAAATCTTGTAGAAATGGATAAAGCGCTCGCTGAAATAAGGGAAAAATTAGAAAAGCTTACATTGTGGATGCAACAAAAAGCAAAGCCGAGATGGGTGTATGAATGGCCCATGAGGAAGGCAAAAGAAAAATGGCCAGTCAAGGAGTTTATGGTCAGGAGGTAGCACAGGCTGTTAAGAGGGTGGTTGAGGTATGTAGAAAACCTTAATGGACCAAAAGAAGAAATGGCTCAAGTATGTGAACCAGAAACTAGGAGAAATCTCAGTGAATTGGGATCAGTTGGGGATCTCAAGAACTGCCAGGAGGGAAGAGAGGAAATTTCAGTTTTCCAGGTGGGCAATGAGTTGAGATCACTGTGGGATCTCATGGACTGTTAGGAGGATAGCCAAGGAATTTCACATTGCCAGCTGGGCAATGAAATGAGGTCGCTGCGGGATCTCGAGGACTACCAGGAGGGCAACGAAAGGTTTCCAGTTTGCCAGGTGGGCAAGGAAACAGAGATGGAATTAGTTGATTCCATGGATTGCCAGGAGGGCAGCAGAGACATCCCATATTTCCAGGTGGGAAGGGATGAGTAGATGAGTTGGAATCAGCCTAAAGAGCTGAGAGAGAAGGTGAGCTCAAAGATAGAGTTGAATCAGCAGGTGCAGCTAATAGAGGAGGCATAAATCTATGTTGCAGGTGTAGCAACAAAAGAAAAATAGTTGGCTGAGACTGTCAAAGAAGAACTGGAGCAGACTTTGGAAGCTGCCCAAGCAGATGGAAAAGAGAATGAGCGTTCTGAGGAATGGCTCAATGATTTCAGCCAGAGCGCTGAAAAGAAAGAGACTACAACACTGAAGCTAGCAACAGAAGAAAAAGAGAAAGCACGCAGATTTATCACCCCATGGGAGATGGAGCTAAAGATGCTAGAGGATTGGCTGAACAATCCAGAGCTAGCAAGAGAACTGACAAAAGTTGAGCTGTCAGAGAATGTGACTGAACAGTCAGTCAGTCAAAGGGAGACTACAGGACAAAAGTTTGCAGCAGAGTAGCAACTTGAGTCCACAGATGAAGATGAAGAAGGAGGCATGGGAGATCACAATGATCTGCCCATGAGCCAAAAAAATTTGCAGCTGGGGAGACTGCAAAAACAGGACCAGCCATTGGAGCAGATGGATGCAATGATCGAGGAGATCAGAAGGCTGATGTTGAGGTCGGAAGAGACTGCCAGTGAGGAGTATCTAAGCAGAAAGGAAGAAGCAGAAGCAGTAGCATAGAAGCAACAACAACAATAGCAAAGAGATGGAGCAGATGAACAGCTCCAGAGGATGATTTGGGATCTAGGAGGATTTCAACATCAGAGATGGGAAGCTCATGAGAAGGAGCTCATGATTTTGTAGCTGAGGAGTATGATGCAGGAGCATCTCTCCACATTAGCCAGCCAGCCATCGAGCCACGTCAGCGAATTCAAATTGTGCATTGAAGAGAGGCACAACCTCATTTGAAATCTGAATTCAATGTAATTAAATGCTTAGGCTGGTGAGTTGTGAAGCCGTGCCTTTGCGCAGCCTGTAGATGAGATTGGACTTTAATGATTGTAAGGATGAGATCTAGATCTGGATAGCGGACTAGACAACCCATCCAATGTAATTGAATAGGGAAGGTAGATTTGGAGGGAAGATCTTGAAGAGCCCCCTCAGGTAAAAGAGATTTTAGGATCTCATTTTGTGTAGAGGTGGATAGAGTAGTTGAGAAAGGAGAATATAAGAGAGTCTATGAGTAGAGAGTAGAAGAGATAAGAGCCAATACCTTGTTACAGGTTGTGCTCAGGAACACCTTATACAAACAGGCATCTTCCATTTAATATAACAAAAGCAGTTTTTCCTACATGTTATCATATGTTGAATGAATGTCTGTGAGTGTTCATATGTGCTGTAGATGTATATTGTAGGTTTTCATTTGCAAGAGTGTGTTTGATTTCAGACTTGAGAGGTCTTTGAGGCTTCACACCAGGAGGGTGTGAAAGAACACTGTAGGTTCTGATAGCCGTGCACAGAGGTTGCACTTCTGAATTCTACAGGTTCAGACAAAGATGTGCTGCAGCACAAGAACTAGAGTCAACAACTCAAATAAGACCTCAAGGTTGTTGAATACCTTGGAGGCAAGGATATGAAGGAAGAACACAATTGCAGACAGAAGTTCTAAGGAGTTCTGTGAAGCTCTGCCAGGTGGGCATTGACCAGGTTCAATGAGTGCACAGAAGAAGACTTAAGTTGAGAAGTTCAGGGAGAAACAGAATCACTGAGGATTCTAAGAGATCTTCCAGGTGGGAATTGAGTGGGTGCATAGGTGCACAGAAGAAGGCAGAACTGTCAGATGTTTTGGGAGAAGATACTCTGCCAGGAGGGCATTGAGTAAGTGTACAGACAGGCACAAAGGAGGAGATAACTCTTTGAGTTCTGGAATTTAGAGGAAGAATCCACTTAGGGATCTTCACAGGGTTACTGAACACCCTACAGACTCAGCAAGAGATTGCTTGAGTAGAGGGATAGCGAGGAGGGCATCCAAGCATTCTCAATCTACAGGAGAAAGGAGAAAGAAGGATAAAATCCCTTAGGGGTTTGATCATTTGAGAATCTCAGGAGAGACAACACTGTGTGTGCATGGATACTCTGCAGTGAGCAGGAGTTGAAGAATCCTTCAAGTATTCAAAAATAGAATCTAGAAGGGTCAGCGTTTTTATACGCGTGGTGAGAAATCAGAGTGAGGAGTTCGCATAGAAGAAAGGGAGGAAAGGTTGAGGCCTTTGGCTTTTGAAATTCTTCCAAGTCTGGGAAGAAGGAGTGTGCAAGCTCAGGAGATCACAGCAGCCATCGGATCAGATGGAGAAGAAGATCAAGACCGTTGGATTTCACATCCAGGCCGCAAGAGGAGCACATAGGAAGAAGGATGGATCTGCACTGTCAAATCTTGAGTGAAATACTTGTCAGCCATCAGATCTGACAGGAGCTACATGAGTTTTACCATCGGGAATAGCTGAGGTGAAAGTCCCAATGGGAGGTGTGGCCATCAGGATATCGATGTTCATGAAATCGGGAATCACGAAGACAAGAGATCGGGAATTTCTACAGGAAAGGTCCCAGGAATGATCAGAGCCATCCATTTGTGGGGACACGTGGTGGAGAATCAACACTTGGGATATCAGAGTTCTCGAGGTCAAGGAAGTTGGGACACTTGAAGTCTCGAAACAACAGGATTGGATCAGAGCCATCCATCAGTTGGGGATACGTGGCAGAGATCCAGGCTATCGGAGGAAGTCTCAATAGAAAGGTCAAACCGGAGCATCGGAGTTTGGCATTTTAGGGATTCTGAAGATGAGGCGTCTGGGATATCATAAGTCACGAAATCATGAGAGGCGATCAGGATTGTCCATCATAGGAGGACGTGTGGAGGAGATCAGAGTATTCAGGAGATTTCCCAAAGGAGAATCGTCAATCGGGAAATTGCGAGTTGGGATATCGAGAATCCTGTGGACAAGAAGTCCCTGCAATTCAGAATCGTGAAGTTTGAAATTGTGACAAGGAGGAAAGCGCCATTAAGGGGCCAACTGTCATCATATCGGAGAATCGGGATTTGAGAGATCAACAATCCTGAGGGCAATTTCATTTTGGCATTGTAAAGTATGAAACCCCGATATGAGGTATGACTGCGGTCATATAGGGGTAGGTTGCATGGATGAAAGGGCTTAGCCAGGAGGGCTAATGCATAAAGCACCATATCGGTGAATCAGAGATTGGGAGATCGCGGGGACAGAGGTTCATGACATCAAGGATCGTGAAACCCCGAATCTCAATAGGAGGATATAAGGTTGCGGTCTTATGAGAAGTGGTCACATGGACCAGGGCATAGTCAGGAGGGGATAAGGTCAGAAGGGAGCGCATCGACGAATTGAAGTTTGAGATTTCAAGAGGATAGGAACTCTTGACGTCGGGGATCATGAAATCTCGAAACCCAAAATTTCATCGGGAGAGTTCACGATTAAGTGCAGAAGAGTCGTGTGGGGAAATTAAGGACCTGTGAATTTGAACAATCCTTTGAACGGACGTAGAGTGTGTTGGCGTTTGCTTCAAGTGGTATTAGAGCCTGATTCTTGTCTGTATATTTCAAGAAGGAGGAGGCATAAGAGGAAAATATTACTCTGATATGCATCAAGTGGTATCAGAGCTGGAACTTCACTTGTATATTTTAGGTGAAGCAAGAAGGTGAAGGAAGATAGAGCGCTGGAGACTTTGTAAGGGTTTGATCGCAGGAAAGAAACAATTGAGAAGACAATCATCAGGACTATAGGATGAAGCTGGAAACACTCTTAGTGTGAAGTGACAACAACAAGTTTTCTAGGAGAGTAGACAGGGATAGCGCCATGACTACTAAAGGCCATAGGCATGCTGGGAGGAAGAGCAAGTCAGAAAATCTTACAGAAATGGATAAAGAGCTCACTGAAATAAGGGAAGAATTAGAAAATCTTACATTATGGATGCAGCAGAAAGCAAAGCCAAGATGGGTGTATGAATGGTCCATGAGGAAGGAAAAAGAAAAATGGCCAGTCAAGGAGTTGATGGTCAGGAGGTAGCACAGGCTGTTAAGAGGGTGGTTGACGTATGCTGAAAACCTTAATGGACTAGAAGAAGAAATGGATCAGGTATGTGAACCCAAAATTGGGATAAATCTCAGTGAATTGGTATCAGTTGGAGATCTCAAGAACTGCCAGGAGGGTAGAGAGGAAATTCCAGTTTTCCAGGTGGGCAATGAGTTGAGATCACTGCAGGATCTCACGGACTGTCAGGAGGACAACCAAGGAATTTCACATTGCCAGCTAGGCAATGAAATGAGGTCGATGCGGGATCTTGAGGACTGCTAGGAGGGTAGTGGAAGGTTTCCAGTTTTCCATGTGGGCAAGGAAATAGAGATGGAATTAGTTGATTCCATGGACTGCCAGGAGAGCAGCAGAGACATCCCATATTGCCAGGTGGGTAGGGATGAGTAGATGAGTTGGAATCAGCTAGAAGAGATGACAGAGTAGGTGAGCTCAGAGATAGAGTTGGATCAGTAGGTGCAGTTAACAGAGGAGGTAGAAATCTGTGTTGAAGGTGCAGCAACAGTAGAAGAACTGTTGGTTGAGACTGTCAAAGAAGAACTGGAGTAGACTTTGGAAGCTACCCAAGAAGATGGAAAAGAGAATGAGCGTTCTAAGGAATGGATCAATGATTTCATATAGAAAGCTAAAAAGAAAGAGACTGTAGCACTGAAGCTAGTAGCAGAAGAAAAAGAGAAAGAACGCATATTTATCACTCCATGGGAGATGGAGCTAAAGATGTTGGAGGATTGGATGAACAATCCAGAGCCAACAAGAGAACTGACAGAAGTTGAGCTATCAGAGAATGTGACTGAACAATCAGTTAGTCAAAGGGATACTACAGGACAAAAGTCTGCAACAGAGTGGCAACTTTAGGCCACAGATGAAGATGAAGAAGGAGGCATGGGAGATCACAGTGATCTGCCCATGAGCCAAAAAAATTTGCAGCTGGGGAGACTGCAAAAATAGGACCAGCCATTGGAGTAGCTGGATGCAATGATCGAGGAGATCAAAAGGCTGATTTTGAGGTCAACAGAGACTGCCAGCGAGTAGCAGATGACAAGAAAGGAAGAAGCAGCAGCAGCAACGCATAAGCAACAACTGCAACAACAAAGAGATGGAGCAGATGAACAACTACAGAGGATGATTTGGGATCTAGGAGGATTTCAACATCAGAGATGGGAAGCTCATGAGCAGGAGCTCATGATTTGGTAGTTGAGGAGTATGATGCAGGAGAATCTCTCCATGTCAGCCAACTAGGTAGCCAACCATGTCAGCGAATTCAAATCATGCATTGAAGAGAGGCACAACCTCATTTGAAATCTGAATTCAATGTAATTAAATTCTTAGGCTGGTGAGCTGTGAAGTCATGCCTTTGTGCAGGCTATAGATAATATTGGCCTTTAATGATTGTAAGGATGAGATCTAGATCTAGATAGTGGACTAGACAAGCCATTCAATGTAATTGAATAGGGTAGGTAGATTTGGAGGGAAGAGATCAAAGAGCCCCCTCAGGAAAAAGAGATTTTAGGATCTCATTTTGTGTAGAGGTGGATAGAGTAGTTGAGAATGGAGAATATAAGAGAGTCTACGAGTAGAGAGCAGAATAGAGAAGAACCAAGACCTTGTTACAGGCTGTGCTCAGGAACAACTTGTACAAACAGGCATTTTCCATTTAATATAACAGAAGCAGTTTTTCCTGCATGTATTCATATGTTGAATGAATGTCTATGAGTGTTCATATGTGCTGTAGATGTATACTGTAGGTTTGCATTTGCAGGAGTGTGTTTGATTTTAGACTTGAGAGGTCTTTGAGGCTTCACACTAGGAGGGTGTGACAAAACGCTGCAGGTTCTGATAGCCATGCACAGAGGTTGCACTTCTAAATTTTGTGGGTTCAGACAAAGACGTGCTATGGCACAGGAACTGGAGTCAACAACTCAAAGAAGACCTCAAGGTTGCTAAATACCTTGGAGGCAAGGCTATGAAGGAAGAACACAATTACATAAAGAAGCTCTGAGGAGTTTTGTGAAGCTCTACCAGGTGGGCATTGAGCAGGTGCAAGGAGTGCACATAAGAAGACTTCTATTGAGAAGTTTAGAGAGAAACAGAATCACTGAGGATTCTGAGAGCTCTACTAGGTGGGCATTGAGCGGGTGCATAGGTGCATAGAAGAAGAAAAAACTGTCAGATGTTCTGGGAGAAGATACTCTGCCAGGAGGGCATTGAGTAAGTGTACAGACAGACACAAAGGAGGAAAGAACTCTTTGAGTTCTAGAATTTTGAGGAAGAATCCATTGAGGGATCTTCACAGGGTTACTGAACACCCTGCAGACTCAGCAAGAGGTTGCTTGAGCAGAGGGATAACTAGGAGGTCATCCAAGCATTATCCATCTGTAGGATAAAGAAGAAAGAAGGATAAAATCCCTTAGGGGTATGAGCATTTGAGAAGCTAAGGNAGTGAGTAGGAGTTGAAGAATCCTTCAAGGATTTGAAAGGAGAAGCCAGGATGGTCAACATTTTTATACATGTGGTGAGAACTTAGAGTGAGGAGTTCGCAGAGAAGAAAGGGAGAAAAGGTTGAGGCCTTTGGCTTTTGAAATTCTTCCAAGTCTGGGAAGAAGGAGTGCGCAAGCTCAGGAGAGTACCACAGCCGTCGAATCAGATAGAGAAGAAGATTTGGACCGTTGGATTTCACGTCCAGGCCGCAGGAGGAGCGCACAGGGAGAAGGATGGATCTGCACCATCAAATCTTGAGTGAAATATCCATCAGCCGTCAGATCCAATAGGAGATGCACGAGGTTTGCAATCGAGAATAGCCGAGGTGAAATTCCCAATGGGAGGCGTGGCCATCGGGATATCGGTGTTTGTGAAATCGAGAATCACGAAGACAAGAGATCAAGAATTTCTATAGGAAGGGTCTCGGGAACGATCATAGCCATCCATTTATGGGGACACGTGGCAGAGAATCGACACTCTGGATATCAGAGTTCTCGAGGTCGAGGAAGTCGGGACACTTCAAGTCTCGAAACAGTGGGATTGGATCAGAGTCGTCCATCAGTTGGGGATACATGGCGGAGATCCAGGCTATCGGAGGAAGTCCTGATAGAAATGTCAAACCGAAGCATCAGAGTTCGACATTTCGGGGATCCTAAAGACGAGGCGTCCAGGACATCAGAAGTTGTGAAATCGCGAGAGGTGATCAGGATCGTCCATCATAGGAGGACGCGTGGAGGAGATCAGAGTATTCGGGAGATTTCTCGAAAGAGAATCGTCAATCGGGAATCGTGAGTTGGGATATCAGGAATCTCGTGGACAAGAAGTCCTTGCAATTCGGAATCGTGAAGTCCGAAATCGCGACAAGGAGGAAAGCGCCATCGAGGGGCCAGCTGTCATCATATCAGAGAATCGGGATTCGAGAGATCAACAGTCCCGAGGGAAATTTCATTTTGGCATTGGAAAGTCTGAAACCCCGATACGAGGTATGACTGCGGCCATATAGGGGTAGGTTGCATGGAGGAAATGGCTTAGCTAGGAGTGCTAACGCATAAAGCATCGTATCGATGAATCGGAGATTTGGAGATCGTGGGGACAGAGGTTCATGACATCGAGGATCGCGAAACCCTAAATCCCGATAAGAGGATATAAGGCTATGATCTTATGAGAAGTGGTCATGTGGACTAGGGCATAGCTAGGAGGGACTAAGGCCGGAAGGGAGCGCATCGGTGAATCAGAGTTTGAGAGTTCAAGAGGATAGGAACTCTTGACATTAGGGATAACGAAACCCTGAAACCCGAAATTTCATCGGGAGAGTTCACGGTTAAGTGCAGAAGAGCTGTGTGGGGAAATTAAGGACCTATGGATCAGGTTTTGATCCGAAATTCCAGCAGGGAATCAGAAGAGCTAATTTGGCTCAAAAAGAGGAATTTGAACAATCCTGTGAGAAAACGTAGAGTGCATTGGTGTCTGCATCACTTTGCAAGGTAATCCTTGCATGAGTGTATCAACTGCTCATCACTAGTTAATATTAAATCATCAACATAAAGAATAATGATTAAGAGCTTACCCTCCACCAAAATTTGGTATAGGTTTGCATCTGCTTCACTTTTGGTGAAGCCTAGTCCAGTGAAATAACTGTCTATCTGAGTGTACAAAGCACGAGGTGCTTACTTCAGCCCATACAATTCTCTCTTGAGTCTGCACACATGTGACTCCCTTTCAAAGGTCTCAAAACCTTCTTGTTATTCAATGTAAACTTCTTCCTCAATGATCCCATTGAGAAACACATTTTTTATATCCATCTAATGAATGCCCTAGCCCATCTGCACTGAGAGTGCAAGGATGGATCTTATGGAAGAGTACCTTGCGATAGGTGCAAAGGTCTCATCATAATCTATCCCCTCTATTTGTGAGAAGCCCCGGGCCACAAACCTGGCCTTGTATTTCTCCACACTCCCATCAGTAGCTTGATTTACCTTGTATATCCATCTCGAACCTACCATTGATTTGTCGACCGGTCTTGGGAAAATTTCCCATGCACTGTTTTTGACAATGGAATCATACTCCTCTACCATAGCATCAACCCAAGTAGGATCTTGCACTGCTTCCTGAAAGGAATATGGTCCAGTCACAATACATTTTCTCATGAGATCCACGTATCTAACAAATCGATCAAGAGACTGTCTCTGTTTGTGCTGTGAAGTAGGGGCTCCTACATTCTGTGCAACATCTAGTCTCAATCTGTCAACTTCCATGGTGTGCTTTATACCATTTCTGATGGATGGATCTGCTTGAGTGGTTTCCTCCACTCCATTAACCTCCTCATGTGTATGATCCACATCTTGAGACTCATCTTTGGGAACCAGCATTTCATCTTCTGCATGCAAGTCTAGCTCCCTCTCAAGCGACAATTGCATGGATTTCCCCTCATCGAATTTTATATCCTGTCACATAAAAATCATCTTACTATTCAGAAAATACACACGATAATTATGGGGTGTTTCTTTGTACCCCACAAATATCCCAACTTCAGCAGTCAGTTCCAGCTTCTTCCTGGAATCCTTGGTCACATGCACATAAACAGATGAGACAAAAATCTTAAAATGAGAAACATCAAGTTTCTTACTAGTGAAATCTTCTTCAAGTGTACTCATGCCAAGTACTCTATGAGGAAAACGGTTTTGCACATAAACCACAGTATTGCATGCTTCCTCCCACAAATGCATTGGTAGGCCCTGATCATGCAACATTACTTGTGCTACACCCACGATCATTCTGTTATTTCTCTCTATGACCCCATTTTGCTGTGGGTTATGAGGCACTATGTTTTCTCTTTGAATTCCATCTTTGCTGCAAAATTCTTTGAATTTGTTAGATATGTATTCTCCACCATTATCGCTCCTTAGAACCTTCACTTGCTTCCCCGACTCTTTCTCCACCAATGCTTTAAATTCATAGAACTTTGAGAATTTTTTATCCTTCTTCTGCATGAAGAATATCCATCATTTACGAGAAAATTCATCAACAACAATAACATAATACCTATGTTTTTATGTTGAAGCAACCAAGAAAGGTCCACACACGTCTATGTGAATTCTCTCCAGGATCATCGAAGCACATTTCTCCTTTTCATTAAAAGTGGACTTTACATACTTCCCCAGGGTGTACCCCTTACATCGATCTAACTGAGCAAGTGTTCCCATTGGAAGTCCAATAGATATTTTCTACATGATCTTCAAGGCTCCATGATGAAGATGGCACAATCGCCTGTGCCATAATTCTCCCTCATCCTGGCTCACCACTTTTTCTGCCTTTCCCACCATGACACCACAACCATCTAC
>JASDQU010306642.1:85608-102010 GCA_032191745.1 Picea mariana
AGCAATTCGTACCTTTTGTGTATGTGGCACATTATGGAGATCAAAGAATTGCTCCATCTGAAGTATCCATGTGATTGGGTCCTTTCCATCAAACTTCCTCATATCAATCTTAGGATTCTGGTTGGTCTTCAAACCAAAGTTGGAGTTTCTCCATTCTTGATTCACCTTCCTTGTGTCCTCATCATGAATTTCATGGGATGCATTTTCACTTTCAGGTGTCTTCTCTATTATGAAATTTCTCAATACTTCCATGATCTCCCCTTTTAAGCCATCCATATTAGTATCCAACTTAGCTTCCATTGAATCCATTAACTTAGCTTCCATTGAATCCATCTTAGTATCCAACTTATCTTCCATTGAATCCATCTTAGTATCCAACTTAGCTTCCATTGAATCCATCTTCTTTTGTAGTTCATTTATGTCCCTACGCATTTCTTCACCTTCATCAAGAGTCCAACTAGAATTTTTTGGAGGCTTATTTGGTGTAGAAGGTCCCTTTTTTAGTGGCATGTTGGCCAAATATCACTTTTGAATCTTGATTTTGAGGTAGTTCTGCTAGACAATATTTATTCTATTCTATCTCCCAAGTTTTGGCCCTTCTGGGTATGAAAATTTCTTTTAGGTAGTTCTCTGATATTTCTTCTCTGCAATGCCATAGGTCTGATCAAAATTGGATGTGCCAAGTGGAATTTACGGTAACTTCCTCACAACTTGCCGATTTTTGGCCTTTCTAGGAGATCTCACTTGTATATCATGCCCCACAAAAATTAATTGATATAAAATTATAAAAATTGCACCCAAAATACTATAGACTGTCCACAATCTAATGCAACCAGTCCCACCCAATTTGGATACTCTAGCAAGACATTATGATTGTTTTACCTAGAACACCTTCTTGAGACTAGTCAGTACCCTATCTTACACAAGGTGTATCTACAAATTTTCGATGACCTAAAAGATGAACCTTTTACCCCAAATACCTTACTAATTTCTCTAAATTACCTTTGTATTTCAAGTTCTGAAACATTACATAAAATGTTTTATAGCGAAAATTCCGCAATGACTCATTTCAGGATGATTCTAGAACCCTATCTTGTACAGGCTGTATCTCCAAAATATAAGGCCTAAAGAGCTGAATTTTGAACCCAACGTACCTCGATACCTATCATAAATATCCTCCAATATGTTCCTTATGAAACATTGTAGAAAAAATGTTATAGTGAAAATACCACGGTGTCTCAGATGTAGCAGCGAAACCCCAAGACCTTGAGCTCCGATACCATATGTTAGGAACCAAACATCAATATAGCATAGAAAAACATCAAGAAATGTACTCAATGCCTTGAAAAGAGATAATTTCAGATAATAAGCCTCTTCGAGGGGGCAACCTCCTTTTACCCCACTTAAATGTTCAAGTACAAGATGATTCAAAATGAAAATGTCTCCTTGGTATATATGGGAGACTAGGAGGTATAATTACAACTAATGGCCTAAATCCGACATAAATAAAATAACATTACTAATATAATATGCTCCAATTAAGGGGTAATGAGCCAATATTAGGGCTTAACATCATGTAGATTACTTGAGAAAAGGGGTTGGACAAGGAGATATGGAAGAGGCCATTGCACCTCCATCAAAGGATTGTAAGAACCTTTTACTTGTTCTCATTAATAATCAATCCTTGTCCAGTTTCTTTGAAATTTATGTTTGTTCCACATGAATTTGTCTTCAGTAGATAGATCTATATTTAAGATAATCTCAATAGAATAGGAAGTTCTTTGTATCTTTGTTTTTTCTATAGGACCTATTGAGGAGCTCTGGATTGGAGCTCATCTTGGACTTTGCGAGGACAAATGTCGTTAACAAGGTACACATCTCTCTTCTTCCTTTTCACATATTATCTTGATTATATCTAAAAGGATGTCAGTGTCCATGTTAATCATGTTTCTGTCTTGGCCTTAGGAGTCTAGAGACCAAGAGGGAATCCTCTTGTCCGCAGGAGGATTCACCTATAACAATAATAACCCAAAAAGTAATTAATCATGGGTATTTCTGAAAAACATTCTTACTAGGAGAGGAATACAGTTATATGTTATTTTTGCAGGATTAAATAGGGACTGTATATTATTGTAAAACACTAGATCTCTACATCATAATATCAATTTACAAGTGTACCATGTTTTTTTTATGGACAAGTCAACTAACAAAGAATTGTTGATTCTGAACACCTAACCAGTTCGAGATTTCCCAGACAAGCTCTAAGAGAAGCGATGGTGACCCACTATGAATGGGGGGGGGGTGGTAGTTTCCATAACAAAGAGGAAGAATTTGATGAAAGGAGAATGGTAGAAACCCCTCCAAACTTGGTTGATATTGTGAGAAGTCTTAGGGTATAGTTGCAAATCTTTAAGGCTAACAATGATCGACTAATGAAGGAGCAGGAAAAATAAACCGAGATAAATGTGGTCCTCCTGTAAATCATGTCATAATACAATGGAAATTGCAACTTGGACCAGCTGGCAACAACATCGGAAACAATCAGCTTGAGAAAACCCAAAATTTACTTGAAATGCAAAGGCATATACCTAAAAGAATCAATGAAATAAGAAACCATCTCAAGAAGGCTCGTCATGGAGACAAGATGCATACCAAAACCAAAAATTCATCTGAGGATTTATCTAGCGAAAGAGTAGAAAGATCCCCATAACTGTCCATCAATAAGACCAGTTCCCATTCCTAGAAGAAGGGGAAGAAAAGAATGTACTCCAAGAGAAAGGACCTCAAGGAATTTAAGAAATCCAAGCCACCTACTTTTGATGGGGAAATCAAAAAAGGGGAAGAGGTAGAAGCTTGGATACTAAGCTTGAATAAGTATTTTAGAGTTCATAACTACTTTGAGAACTTGAAATCCCAAATAGCTATATTCAATTTGAATGGAAAGGCCTCTATCTAGTGGGAAAAACTTAGAAATGTAAAAGGAATCTAGGAAAAGGGTTTTCCCTAGAATAAGTTTGAGAAATATTTCAAGAAGAAGTACCATTCTGAGTGGTACTATGATGAAAATATGAAGGAGTTCCATGAGATCAAATTAGGACAACTCACTGTAGATGAATACATCAACAAATTTCTATAAATGATGAGGTATGTACCCTGCATAAAGGATGAAAAGGTAAAAATGCAGTGATTTCATAGTGGGTTTCCTCAATACTTTTGGAACATTATTAAATTTGTTGAACCTAAAACCTTGGAAGACACCATTTGGAAGGATAGATATTGTTACGAGCAACTCAACCACAAATTAAATCCCCCCGAGGAATGGAAAAATAAAAATAAGATATGATTTAAGAAGATGGGATTTAAACCTTCAAGGTTCAAGAATTTTGGGAAGAATCCCAGAATGGGCTTCCCTACCAAAAGTGTGAATCAACAAAAATTCCCATCTCAAGGTGGACATAATACTATTGGATCAGCCCTGGGTAGGAATAAACTCACAAAGAAGGAACTGTTGAAATGTTTGGGTTGTGGAGAAGAACACATGTTGAGACATTGTCTTCATAGGAAACCAAATAACAAGGGAGTTTACAGTGTCCAAGAGGCTACCACAGTCAATGATGTGGCTAGAAACATACCAAAAATCCATGCAACTTTGGGCAATAGACAAGAAGACCACCAAGACTCGGTGGTGGAAATGGAAGGTATGATCACCAACCATCTTATTTCTATTCTGATTGACCCTAGTTCTAATATGAGTTATATTTCCCCTCAAACTGTTGAGATGTGTAAATTACAGAAAGAAAAACACACTAAGCCATGGCTGGTACAACTAGCCATAGGAACAAAAATAAGGGTAACAAGGATCGTAACATCATGCCCAGTCATCATGAATGGGTTGTCTACCCAAGCCACCTTAAGCATCCTTCCTCTAGGATCATACAACATGTTGATAGGCATGGATTGGTTGGTTTTCCATAAAGCTAAACTAGACTATTGTAACAAAACCTTAGAATGTGAAGATGACAAAGGGGAGAGAAGAAATTTACAGGGAATTCAAAAACATGTCTTAGTAAGAAAGATATCATCCATCCAAATGAAGTATTGTAGGAAGGGGTTCCCTTTGTATCCAATACATGTATTAAATTCCGTTAAGGACCAAAAACCAAGCCTAAAAGAGCACCCAAATATCCAAAGAGGTAGTTCCGTTAAGGACCAAAAACCAAGCCTAGAAGAGCACCCAATATCTATTTAGGAGTAGTAGTCGGAACTACCTATGGTATTCTATAGAGTTGACCCCCCAGAGTAATAATTACACTATGTGGTATAGACTCATAGACAACATGACATATCCACATATATGGTTGTCCCAAAACCACATCATAAACATCAAGAGGGGAAACATCACACAATACCTCATCCTTGAAGGGTTGGATGCCATAAGACATGCAACACTGTTGGCTGACACAAAGATCTTGTCCCTAGTGAATCCACCCAATGTTGTATGGCTATAGGTATGGTGTTGTCAAAAACCCCAACTGTTTGATGGCCTTATCTGAGATGAGGTTCTTTTGGATGTCGTTATCAACGATGAAATGAAAGGGGGTCCTCTTCACCCACATCTGTGAATGGAATAGGCTCCCCCCCTCTTCAGGTTCTATTGATTCTTTTGATTGAATTGTCATGGTCACAACAATGGCAGTGAGGTCTACGTAGATGATCTGTTTATTTTCAATATTTTTTGGATCGTATTCTGAATCAGGGTTTGGCTCCGTGTCTTTGACCTCAGGCACCAATGACTATTTCTAGAGACATTCATCGGTGTTGTGCCAGGGGATTTTGTGGAAGTCACACCACTTCCCAGTGTCATTCTTCATCTTTGATGTACCCTTCTTGTCCTATGTCTTGGAATGGTTGTCTTGAGGTTGTTATTTAGGATCATCCTTACCATGATTTGGTTGTATCATATTTGTAGACCCGAATTCCCATTTTTTCTGGTGCCTAAATTTCTGCTCGATTTTGATAGCATATCGATAGAAAACTCCTAATGATGAGATGTTTAGGAAATCTAGTTTGGTTTGGATGTACCTATGTAGAACCCCACAGTATTTCAGAACCATATGTCACTCAGAGTCTTTGATACCCATCTTGGTGCACAAGGTATGGAAAGTATTTATGAACTCCGACATTGTTTGGCTCTTCTCTTGTTGTAGTGTGGTCCATCTCATGTACTGGTCTTCATATTTATCAACAAGATAATATTGTTCTTTGAACACATCCACAAAAAATACCAAGTGGGCTCATCCCCATATATTCCATATTCCTCTGTGGAAATTTTCTCCCAGTAATTTTTCCACCAATGTTTGACATGGGGGAGAGCCTTGAGGAGTGCAAAGGAGATATTTTCCCTGTCAGAAAATTTTTGAATAGAGAAATAACCTTCTCATAGATTTAACCATTTTTCTAAGGCATTTGCATCTATCTGACCTTCAAATATGGGAATATCAAAATTAAATTGTACCTTGAAGGGAGAGGTTCCTCCAAAATGGTTTCTTGATGAAGATGCACCTGTTGCTATCGGCAGGCATTGAAGGATGTGTGAAAAATTCTCCATCATTTCGTCCATCTGTCGTGCGAGAGATTTCTCAAGCATCAAGTTAATAGAATCTTATTCTCCTCCATTTTTATTTTCTTCGACCATCGAGGGTTTCTTTGGTGTGAGAGAGTGATTACTTATTTTCCTCAAGAGAGACAAGCTCGAGACCCAACTAACTATACTCAGACCTCATTAGAGACATGCACTGAAAATGATCAAGAGAAGCCTGCTCTGATACCACTGATCTGGATTATGTTCAGAATAAAATGAAAGCAAATATATTATAATGAAACACTCATGGAAATTTCCAAAAATATAGAAATACCACAATACTTGATTTCTATTAATGAAAGAATTGTAAAGAGACCATAAAATATAGAGTGCAAGACTCGGTAGAATGGTGGCATCTTTATCTCTGAGAAGAGATGTGACGAATACACTCATTCAACAGAAGATGATTACAATGAGGCTTTAAAGGCCTTTTTATGTTAAATAGGAATTCCAAAACCCTAGACATCCAAAAACCTAACCCTTGGAGATGAAATGCCAAAATTCATGTGGGCCCCATTTGGGTAAGTTAGTACATTAACTTCCCGCGGTCGTAACTTTTCCATACGATATCTGTTTTAGGCGCGTGATAGGTCGTTGGAAAGGTATTTTTGAGAAATACACATTACATAATCAAAATATAACATCATATATAGTTTGACTATGGTGATCTAAAATAACATTGTTTAGGGCCCCAAAATGAACCTCAAAGTACAACAAGATGTGTTGACATGAAAACATACAAAATAAGCCATTTGGATTAGATGGGAGACCACCAGTACCCATGTGGAAGATGTGTAGGGCTCCATACAGCCCCGAATGTGTATAAACTACAATTACAAAGAAGTACAAAAGAATGTGTTAAACTAAAAACTGACAAAAGGAGCCAGTTGGAACAAGTGGGTGGCCACCAATATCCACCCGGATCAGCATGCTTTGAAAATGTGGAGGCACTACCTCCTAGGAAAAATGTTTGTTCTCATGACCGACCATAGTGGGTTGAGGTATTTATTTTACCAACCAAAGATAAATTCTAGGAAATCTAGGTGGATGGCTCTTATTAGTGAGTTTGACTTTGAATCAAACACATCAAAGGAAAATAAAATCAAGTGGTTGATGCCTTCAGTAGAAGTATGTAGGTAATTCATTTAGAAACTAGGAGTACTTGTGAAACAGACCTCGAGGAAATAGTTAAAAGTGAATAGGAGGTAGATGAATTCTTCAAAACCATGAAGATACATCTAGTGTTGGACACACCTACCACACTTAGAGGGGGGGGGTGAATGAGTGTGGGGATCTTTTCCAAAATCTTCCCTCTTGCACAAAACTTCTTAGTTAACATTCAACATTTAGTCATTACCCTTTGATGTCATTTATAACCAGTTAAATGTGAACATATATCAACAATACATCATCAACAAGTCATCACCACAAGGAACAAAAAGAACACAATATGTATGTACAATTTTTCGTTTTATTATGGACAACAATCCAAGGGTTTATCGGCAACAATTAAATAGAGTACAACTCTACAAGAACATCGGCTCTATTATGCAATACTCAGCTTACATACTCAGCACCAACTAAGATGAGGCAACAATCCTCAACAAATATCAATCTGTCAACAGGTACGTGACCTGTCAGTAGTGCAACCCGGGTGTGTACGCACCTTGGCTCACTATAGCCCACGTATGTACGTGTCCAGTGTATACAGTAGCCTGCGTATACCTTATGAGCTGTTAGGGTTTATCCTTCAAGATCAACTCATATCATCTACAAAAAATATATCATTATGTTCTGTCTCTGACTATCTAATCTCCCCACCATCCAGTCACAACACATCCAATCTCTCCAATAGCTTGTTCATGCTCAACAACAAATCAATCTAAATTCTATATCAATCATGTATAAACAACTAGTATACCACAACAATCATGTCACCACTAAATCAAAAGAGTATTTCTCACTCCATCAACCAAATCAACCAAACTGAGCCACATCATAGAATCCATACCAAGAATGCCCTAACCATTCACAACACATCAAACAATAATATCCATCAAGACAATAATGTAACCATATCAGTGTCTTAGTGATAGTTCTGAGGCCATAGAATGAAAATCTAGAACCTGCCTCATCATCAAAGAGCTTGGCACCAGCTCAAACACAAGTCTTCACCATTCTATCCACTGTATGCACCATGTCCTCATACAGCCTGCGTATACCTTCAATGTATACACACCCTATACACAGACAACCTGCGTATACCTCAGAAACTAGGGTTTCTAAAGCTCCGAGAATTTTATCGTCAAGATCTCTGACATTGTTGAAACTTTGATGCATCCATGATATCCTCCTCATTCTCTCTTTCTTAGAATAGATCTTCAATCATGCTCAAGAGATCCATACCAAATATGCTCTCACAAGAATCTCTCCATCAATACTCCACAAGATAATCTCACAAGAAGCTCTCCATTTGATCGACCAAAAGGATGATCTACAAGGGACCATAGCTATCTTATTTATACTTTCATCCTCTAGTTCCCTTAACCGATTTTTAGGTCACTTAACCCATTTCTAGGTCACTTAACCTATTTTCCTTATTTTAGGGTGAACCACTTTCCATAAATAGAGAGTTATCCAATACTTTATCATTTAAATAATCTTTCTTTATTTTGTCACTTTTCTTTATTATTTAAATAATCCATCTTGACTTTGTCACTTTACTTTATCATTTAAATAATAATTTCTTCTTTTAGGGCACTTTGGCTTCTTTGACCATTTGGGGCTTCAAGCCAACACATGGGGGTCCTTCAACTTCATAGGGCCATAACTCTCAAACTATGAGGAGTTATGTGACATTCCACATACCACCGGAAATGGCATGAAAAGAACTATCCATCTAGGATAGTTTCACCAACAACTTCATTGATATTCATTTCATTATTCCACATACAATCATGGGTCCTCCCAACCATAGATCAACCACAAAGAATCTTCCTGTGAGGTATTTCACCATAAGGGGACCACTTTGGAGTTCATCCATTTGTGCACTTTATCAATCATGATAAGACTATAATGATTCATCTATGCATCAATCCTCCACTGCATCATATACATCAACTATGCATCATTTATCAATGACAACTCATTGATCCATATTCATGATATCAATGACAACTCAGTGATCCATCTTCATCGATTGGTTTCAACTTGACATCTATCATTCTCATCAAAGAAAATAAGTATACATTACATCAATCATCAATCAATCACTTGACATCAATCAATCAAACCATTGGCATCAATGACAACATGATCCAACAATCTCTCCCTTTGGCATTGATGGCAATACCAACATTGATGTCAACAATAATTACCAATTATTGATGTCAAATATGTAGACAAGGCATGCTCGACATCAATAGTCATCAATCATATCAATATGACTATCTCTCCCTATTAGTAAACATCAATCATATCATCAATAGTCAATGTGACTATCTCTCCCAATCAATAATCAAATCAATGTGACTATCTCTCCCCCTTTGACATCAATGGAAAAGGGTCATTCTCCTTTTGGTGTTTCTCCCCCTGTCTTGTTGCTACTGAATAATATCTCCCATTTTGAATAAGGGATATCACTCTGATGTAATTCTGAAGATACATCGAACATACTCCCCCTGTGACAATTGCTCCTCCTAGAATTATGCCTCTTGTGCTTCTTTCTTCAAATATAGGGATCTTTTCTAGGTATGCATATGATAAATTTCTCCTCCTGGAATCATAAGAAGAATGACTCCCCCAAAGGGTATGTCTCCTCCTATATTCTCTGTAAGATGAACAATATGCTACCATATGAAGATCATTGGAACTGTTCATGCATCAAACTCATGCCATACCAAGCATCATGAAGCAAAAGATATTTCAATAACGAAATAAAGAGTCATGAGCAAAATATCAACCAAGTACATCCTGTACCAAAATTTGTTTTCATCATGCACAACACCCATGTACATCAACATCATGCAATGTGTCAAGAGATATCATCCATGAAATGTATCAATCATATTCTTCTATCAACATGCCAACATGTGCATCTACCAATATGGCAACCATGTGCATCTACCAATATGCCACCCATGTGTCATATCACTCATGATATGTCTCCATCATGAACCAAGTATCATAAAAAAATACCAATTGTTGTGTTAATCAAGTAATACCAATGGTGTACCATTATCAAACATATGCCATCTATGAGTGTACCAAACATGTATCACCACTTGTACCAAACAAGTATATCAACCATGCATCAACAAGCTATGACTCCCCAATGATGTACAACATTAATATCAACTCAACGTACCAACTACATGTCTCAATATGTAGCTTAACCACATGCAAAATGCATGCACCATGATATCCATATGCTTCCAATAATACATCATAATATATATCAATGAAACTCAATTATGTACCATCCATGTACCCCAACATATCAACATCAATCCATACTCATGGGTTAGTTCCATGCACCCAATATTTGTTTTGCATTGTCACCTTACATGATCTAACATAGAACCATGAAAACCTACAACAAACAGTGTCAAAACTTGCAATAAACAATGTCAGACCCTGCAACACAGAGTTATACCATCACATCAAGCTGCAACCCATGTGCATTGCCTTTTTCCCAAGGCTTTACAACATATACAGGACCTTCTGCACAACAACTCACGTATGTACGTGACCTATACAAGGTTAGCCTGCATATGTACATGACTGATACCACTGTTACCAGCGTATGTTTTAGTAGATGACTTATGTGAGATTCTCTTTAGTCTTTTATCATGTTTTGGTTGTTTTGTCTTCTTCACCCACTTCTGTAGAGGTTCCTGCTTCTCAGAACTTGAGCTCTGAGCATCCATATTTTCAAATATGTCGCCCTTTCTTAGTTTATTCCTTCTTCTAGACATGCTATGTGAAGTCCTCATCATGGAATTTCTTCTTGTGTTCCACCACTCCTAGGATTTGTGGCCAAATCCACTACAACTATAGCATCTCATGGTGTTACAATGAACAACAATGTATCCTACATGATCACATATCCAACACCACATGGTGTTACAAAATCTTCCATTATATCTCCTTTCATAAGATCTACACTCAAAAGATTTGTGACCATATCCATTACATGAATAACAATGCCCATGAAAAATACTTTCATACCTTTGCATTGGTGTCCCAAGAATAGCTTCTTGATGTCTTCCTTGCTTTGTTCTTTTGAAATTTTCTTTGCCTTGTGTAGATGGTTGTTTTGCAACATTGTCTTCCTTCTTTGATGGACTTACCTCATGCTTCTTTGAGGTACTTTCTTCAGCATGTGTATCTTCTCCTTTGTATCCAAGACCTGATTTATCACATGGTGATATTTGACTTTCCAATATCTCATCCAAGATTCTTGAGCTATTCAAGAATTTGTTTGACTTCTCTACCTTCTTTCCAAGGTCAACAATTTTGGCTTATCATTTACAACATGACTCTTCATTTTCATTTATTTGATTCTTCAATAATTCCTCTATTCTTTTGGCTTCTTCAATTTGGGTCTTGAGATGGAAAATGGTTTCAAAACTTTTGTTAATCTCATCATCTACATTCATATATTATTTTCCATTCTTTAGTCTTGTGATTTATTCTTCCTTTTGTTCTAATTGAGTCTTATTGCTCTCTTCTTGTTCCTTGATCATTTCTTTTAACTTCAATATGTGCCTTAGACTCCTCCTAAGAAAATTCTAGTGTTATTCGAAAGATAGTTATAGTCTATATAATAATGATCACTTCTATATATATATATAAAACCTCTTCAACTTCCTTTTGAAGTTTTAATAGATTTTCTTCTATTCTTTTCATGGGATAATTACCATCAAACTTTACAGAAATTATTTCTATATCTTCTTCTTCACTTGCAGATAAAAATTCATCATCATCATTGCAATAAAGGGTTTTTGAGAGTTTTTTACCTTCATTTGAAATATCTTCACTATCTTCCTTTTTGCCAATACCAACACATAATTATTTTCCTTCATTTTAAATGTCTTCAAGATCTTCCTTTGTGCTATCATCACTTGATTCTTTATCTTTACTTGAAATGTTTTCAAAATCACATTTAGAAATAATGCATTCAAGAGTTTTTGGAGATTCCTTACCTTTAGTGATCTTGATGGAGTGATCTTCAATACCTTATTTCTCCTTCTTGCTTTGATATGTATCCTCTATCTTTAGCCATAGATCCTTGGCGAAAGTGCATTGTCCCATGCTCTCTTTGATAGGGCTTGAGAGTCCACTAAGAATGGTCTTGAGAGCCAATGCATCATTCTTCTTTCCTTCCTTTTGAGGTCCAAACTTTGACTTGTTCTTCAATGAAACTGATCCACCAATGGTTGCCTTCAAAATTGCTACTTCCATTGTCTTCAAATGTAATCTCATCTCTATTCTCCAAGTAGAATAGTTTTCCTCATCAAGGATTGGAAATTCATCATCCATTTGTGTGTCTATGGATCTCCTTCAAGCTTGTTAAGTCTTGTAGTGAATGCCCTCTCTGATACCATTTTTTGGACACACCTACCACACTTAGAGGGGGGGGTGAATGAGTGTGGGGATCCTTTCCAAAATATTCCTTCTTGCACAAAAATTCTTAGTTAACATTAAACATTTATTCATTACCCTTTTTTGTCATTTATAACCAGCTAGATGTGAACATATATCAACAATATATCATCAAAAAGTCATCAGCACAAGGAACACAAAGAACACAAGATTTATGTACAATTTTTCTTTTTATTATGGACAACAATCCAGAGGTTTATCAACAACAACTGAATATAGTACAAATCTACAAGAGCGCCATCTCTATTATGCAAGACTCAACTTACATACTCAGCACCAACTGAGAAGAGGCAACAATCCTTAACATATATCAATCTGTCAACAGGTATGTGACTTGTCAGTAGTGTAGCCCACGTGTGTACACACCCTGGATCACTACAGCCTGTGTATGTACGTGTCCAATGTATAGAAAAGCCTACGTATAGCTTCTGAGATATTAGCGTTTATCCTTCAAGATCAACTCAGATCATCTACAAACAATATATAATTATCTTCTGTCTCTGACTGTCCAATCTTCCCACCAACCAGTCAAAACATATCCAAGATCTCCAATAGCTTGTTCATGCTCCACATCAAATCAATATGAATGCTATATCAATAATGTATAAACAACTAGTATACCACAACAATCATGTCACCACTGAATCAAAAGAGTACTGCTCACTCCATCAATCAAATCAACCAAACTAAACCACATCATAGAAGCCATACCAAGAATGCCCTAAGCATTCACAACACATCAAACAATAATATCAATCAAGATAATAATGTAACCATACCAATATCTTAGTGATAGATTTGAGGCCATAGAATGCAGATATTGAACCTGCCTCATCATCTAAGAGCTTGGCACCAACTCAAAAACAAGTCTTCACCATTCTATCCACTGTACACACCCTGTCCTCATACAGCCTGCATATACCTTCAATGTATACAAACCCTATGCACAGGCAACCTGTGTATACCTCAGAAACTAGGGTTTCTGAAGCTCTGAGAATTTTTCTGTCAAGATATCCGGCATTGCCTAAACTTTGATGCATCCATGAGATCCTCCTCACACTCTCTTTCTCAGAATAGATCTTCAATCATGCTCAAGAGATCCATACCAAAGATGCTCTCAAAAGAATCTCTCCATCAATACTCCACAAGATAATCTCACAATAATCTCTCCATTTGATCCACCAAAAGGATGATCTACAAGAGACCATAGCTATCTTATTTATACTTTCATCCTCTAGGTCACTTAACACATTTTTAGGTCACTTAACTTGTTTTCCTTATTTTAGGGTCAACCACTTTCCATAAATAGAGAGTTCTCCAATACTTTATCATTTAAATAATCTTTCTTGATTTTATCACTTTTATTTATTATTTAAATAATCCATCTTGACTTTGTCACTTTACTTTATCATTTAAATAATAATTTCTTCTTTTAGGGCACTTTGACTTCTTTGATCATTTGGGGCTTCAAGCCAACACATGGGGGTCCTTCAACTTCGTAGGGCCATAAATCTCAAACTATGAGGAGTTATGTGACATTCCACATACCACTGGAAATGGCATGAAAATTAGTATCCATCTTGGATAGTTTCAGCAACAACTTCATTGATATTCATCTCATTATTCTACATACAAGCATGGGTCCTCCCAACCACAACTCAACCACAAAGTATCTTCCCATGAGGGCTTTCACCATAAGGGGACCACTTTGGAGTTCATCCATTTGTGCACTTTATCAATCATGATAAGACTATAATGATTCATCTATGCATCAATACACCACTACATAATATACATCAACTATGCATCATGTGTCAATGATAACTCATTGATCCATCTTCATCATATCAATGACAACTCATTGATCCATATTCATTGATTGGTTTCCACTTGACATCTATCATTCTCATCAAGGAAAATACATATAAATTACATCAATCATCAATCAATCACCTGACATCAATCAATCAAACCATTGGCATCAATGACAACATGATCCAACAATCTCCCCCTTTGTCATTGATGGCAATACCAACATTGATGTCAACAACAATTACCAATTATTGATGTCAAATATGTAGACAAGGCATGCTCTACATCAATAGTCATCAATCATATCAATGTGACTATCTCTCCCTATTAGTAAACATCAATCATATTAGCAATAGTCAATGTGAGTATCTCTCCCAATCAATAATCACAACAATATGACTATCTCTCCCCCTTTGACATCAATGGAAAAGAACCATTCTCCTCTTGGGGATGCTCCCCCTATCTTGTTGCTGCTGAATAATCTCTCCCCTTTTGAACAAGGGATATCACTCTAATGTAATTCTGAAGATATATCGAGCATACTCCCCCTATGACCATTGCTCCTCCTGGAAATATGCCTCTTGTGCTTCTTTCTTAAAATATAGGGCTCTTTTCTAGGTATGCATCTGATAAATATCTCCTCCTAGAATCATAAGAAGAATGACTCCCCCTATATTCTCTACAAGATGAACAATATGCTACCATATGGCGATCCTTGGACCTATTCATGCATCAAACTCATTCCATACCAAGAATCATGAAGCAAAATATATGTCAATAACGAAATAAAGAGTCATGAGAAAAATATCAACCAAGTACATCCTGTACCAAAATGTGCGCTCATCATGAACAACACCCATGTACATCAACATCATGCAATGTTCCAAGAGATATCATCCATGAAATGTATCAATCATATTCTTCTATCAACATACCAACATGTTCATCTACCAATATGCCAACCATGTGCATCTACCAATATGCCAACCATGTGCATCCACCAATGTGCCAACCATGTGCATCTACCAATATTCCACCCATGTGTCATATCACTCATGATATGTCTCCATCATGAACCAAGTATCATAAACAAATACCAATTGTTATGCTAATCAAGTAATACCAATGGTGTACCATTATCAAACATATGCCATCTATGAGTGTACCGAACATGTATCACCACTTGTACCAAACAATTATATCAACCATGCATCAACAAGTTATAACTCCCCAATGATGTACAACATGAACATCAACTGAAATCACCAACTACATGTCTCAATATGTAACTCAACCACATGTAAAATGCATGCACCATGATATCCATATGCTTCCAATAATACATCATAATATATATCAATGAAACTCAAATATGTACCAACCATGTACCCCAACATATCAACATCAATCCATACACATGGGTTAGTGCCATGCACCCAAGATTTATTTTACATCGTCACCTTACATGATCTAACATAGAACCATGAAAGCTTGTAGAAAATAGTGTGAGAACTTGCAATAAACAATGTCAGGCCCTACAACATGGAGTTATACCATCACATCAAGCTGCAACCCATGTGCATTTCCTTTTTCCCAAGGCTTTACAACATATACGCAACCTTTTGCACAACAACTTGTGTGCGTACATGACCTATACAAGGTTAGCTTGCGTATGTACATGACTGATACCACTATCACCCATGTATGTTTCAGTATATGACTTACTTGAGATTCCCTTCAGTCTTTTATCACGTTCTGGCTGTTCTGTCTTCTTCACCCACTTATGTAGAGTTTCCTGCTTCTCAGAACTTGAGCTCTCAGCATCCATATTTTCAAAGATGTCTCCCTTTCTTAATTCATTCCTTCTTCTATCCATGCTATGTGAAGTCCTCATCATAGACTTTCTTCTTGTGTTCCATCACTCCTGGGATTTGTGGCCAAATCCACTACAATTGTAGCATCTCATGGTGTTACAGTGAACAACAATGTGTCCTACTTGATCACATCTCCAACACCTCATGGTGTTATACAATCTTCCATTATATCTCCTTTCATAAGATCTACACTCAAAATATTTGTGACCATACCCATTACATGAATAACAATGCCCATGAAAAATACTTTCATACATTTGCTTTGGTGTCCCAAGAATAGCTTCTTGATGTCTTCCTTGCTTTGTTCTTTTGAAATTTTCTTTGCCTTGTGTAGATGGTTGTTTTGCAACATTGTCTTCCTTATTTTATGGAATTACCTCATGCTTCTTTGAGGTAATTTCTTCAACAT
>JASDQU010306643.1:7768-31179 GCA_032191745.1 Picea mariana
TTAATATCCCCATAATGTCATCTCAATTCCTCTATAACAATGGAACAAGAGACAATATAATTATTTTTCTTTCACAAATCCATTGATACCAAACAAATTGATCATTTTCTAAATACAAGGATGCAATAGGTACCTTTTGTAAACTCGACATTTGGTGTAGATCAAAGAATTGCTCCATCTGGAATATCCATTTTATAGGATCTTTACCATCAAACTTCCTCATATTGATCTTTGGAATGAAGTAGTTCCTTGGTGAAGACTTGAATCCTTGATGTTGTAGATCTTTGAGTAACGAAAAACTTTGATATTCAGTATAGATGCTCTTCAATTGTGAAAAATACCCCCCATGTGTGATTAAGTCTCATCAACCTTATTCTCCTTATTTTCATGGTGTACTCACATTTTGATATCCCCTTTAGGCAATCTCTCATCTCGAGCATGAAAGATAATGGAAGACATAATTGTTCAATTCATTCATGGAATTTTGTAATTCTTCCTTAATTTTATTCTTATTTTTGTCCATGTTCTTTTTCATATTCCTTTCCATATGATCTCGATTTTCATCCATATTATTTTCCATGTGTTACATCTCCTTTTCCATATCTTGAAATTTTCTTTGTGTGTTTAAAAACTCATCACTTGTTATTGACTGTTAGAGAGGGCCATTTTGGGTAAATTTTGAGAATCATGCAAGAGCAGATCGCACGACAATTCAGAAAAGGAAAAGCACGCGTAGAAGATAGCACATTTTCAAGAGTTAAGGCGCAAAAGGATAAAGTTAGTTAGGATTTTTGGGACATTTGTCCACATTGTAACGGGCTAATCCCTAATGAAATACTATAAATATGTAATGGGTTTTTGGGTAGAGGAGGTGGAATGAGAGAGAGATAGTGTGAGTGAATGATATGAGCAGAGTTGAATAACAATTGAGAGGTATGTCTGCATTGCAACATAGGATGGATTGGGAAGGTTTGGGTTTTAACTGAAGATCATTGTATGAAGCACAGTGCGCATGAATTTAATGAAGACTATGAATGAATAAAATAAGAAGACCATCATTGTGGACGTAGCCCAGTTTGGGGTGAACCACATTAAATGCACATGTTCTGACGTGTTTTGTTTTCGTGATTTGTTTATTTATTCTCTTTGTTGTGCACATGTGATAGATGTTTAATACTTAAATATGAAGTTGTGTCTAATGGTTCTGTGCACATGTTGAATGGTTAAGATAAATATGTCATAGGTTATTATATTGTTATGGTTTCGTACACTGGATAAATGAATGTATGTTAGGTGAATGGTTAGGATGAAAGCCTCGTATTCCCCCATGACTACAAAAACCTGGTTTTACAGTCCCCATAGTTACCTCAAGTGAGACTTCACTTGCTTGTGGGTGATTTTGAAAGGGCCGGTATATTTAAGGTTTTGTTGGTGATTTAATGTTAAACCTCGGGTCTGCCCACTGCACGCCAACAAATGGTTTCGTTGTCAGGACCAAGATCTATGAATGAGGAGATTGTGGAGGTTGACTAAGGAAGATATCAGAGAATGGTTGAATACAAAGGTGATCAAGTTTGTTGTAGATCGGAATCAGAATCCACATATCAACACAAAATAATGGTTACAGAAGTATGCTTTTACAGATTTGCATGAAATTTTCTTTGTTGATTTCCCGAATGTATTGATAGAGTGGTTCCATAGATTTGTTGAACATATCGAAAGATATTGCACTAAGGTTCCAAGAAAATGGACTCCTGATTTAATATGGGAACTTGATACTATAAACAATAAGGTGTCACGCGTAGTTGATTACTGGTTGGATAGTGTGTTAGGAGGTTATGTTACTGAATTCGCTATAGATTGTACTTAGTCATATAGTGTTACTGAAAGAGAATTATTTAAGGGACCGCGTGGAAGATACTTGAAGTCAATATCTACTTGGATTAAGATGTTGTTGTCTGACAAGGGAGTCATGAAGATGGAATTTGATTTCTTGGGCAGCTAAGCGCTTCCACACATAGATGGAACTAGGGGCTAACCAAGGAATGGTATGAGTGTCGCAAATGAGAATGAATAAGGAACATATGATTTGATGATGCCAAGAGAGGAATAAGGTGTGATAGAAGAAGGGGTATTGTGCAGTGGTGAGATATTTAGACCGAATATGAAGAGGAATTTGGCTAAGAGAGAAGGACAAAATAGAGATTTTGGAGAGAGATATTCCATATCATACCATGCATAGAAAATTAGCTCAATCTGGTAGAAGAATATCCCACTCAGGAGAGACTCTACGTTGAACCCATGACCCCTTATGCATCTCTAAGATATGAAGAAAATTTGGTGATTGTAGTTAGTAATGGAAGTAAGGATAACGGTCAAGGGAGTCAGAGCAGTGGAAGTAGTATAGTAATCCAGCTTCAAATAGTATCACTGAAAAGTATTACCACGTAGAACATGATGGTGGGGGTAGATCCCACCTTAAGGATGCCTCTCTTTCAAGGGGGTGGTTCAGAAGGTACAGAACAAAATTTGTTCATTTGTGATGCAATATGGATTGTGAATAACGTCTAGGATGATGATGTGAAGATTACACAGTTGGTGAGGACCTTCAGAGCTCGTGCATTATTATGGTATATGAAGTATCAGAATACTATGCCTGTGGGACAAACTAGGACATTGGTAGAGGTAAGACAAGCCTTGTTGAAATAATTTCATAAGCCTAAGTCTCAATCGCAGTGCATTACAGAGCTAAAGGAAATCAAGAAGATAGTGAATGAATCAGTGTGGGACTATGATCAAATATTTAAGATACGAAAGGATCGACTGACATTCCATATTTTGGATGAGAAACATAAGGAGTGGTTTATTGCATGATTGTTACCGCATATACGTTGCCCTTTGACATAGAAAAAGATCGCATTGCAGTTGGAAGCCTTGGAAATTGCTATGAAATTTGAATCATCCCATGTAGGAGAAAGTAACGCTGGGATAGCTCAAGTTTAGTCACAGCTGGAAACATTAAATATTCAGTAACAAAAAATTACTAAAGGAAAATAAAAGCGTGAGGGAGAATGGTGTATCACATGTAACACAGAGGGTCATCATAAGGATGAATGTCCATCTTTTTCAACAATATTTGAATACAAGAGATCTGAATCCATTAGGGTTATGGTGTGATATTTGCAAGACGATGGGTCACCACCCTCATAACTATCCATTGATGTAGAAATATCAGAGCACCATGAGGAATCTATTTTGTAACTTTTGTAAGTCGGTAGGACACAACGAGAAGGATTGTCACGCACTTGATTTGATAAGAGAGCGTGTCGAAGATGCATATATATTATAAGGAGAAGAATTAGAAGGGGTAGCTCCATATTATAATACACTTCGAGGTTATAATCGATGAGGATGAGGAGGTTTTAGAGGCCATGGAAGAGGAGGATTCAGAAGGCGAAGAGGTCCAATTGTATATTATAACTGTAATCAACCTCGGCATTTGGCATGAGACTATCTGAACCCCTACACGACGTGTACTAATTGCAGAGTGCTAGACCATGTGACAAAGGATTGTCCATAGTTGATTGCAAAATGGAAAGAAAAGAGGAACGTGAATGTGAAAATGATAGCAACATTAGCGCATGATGAACAACCTAAGGTAGCAACGGTTACATGAAATGGGATAAGAACCAGAGATGATGTGACAAATCAAGGGAATATGATCCATCAGTGGGTCAAGAAAGCAACTGAGCTTATTCCATTATTTTATCCTGGAAAAGAGAAAGAGACATACAAAAAAGAAAGAAAAGAAATGGTTGGAGCAGAATGGATAGCATCAACTTCAACCTCACCACCCTTGTATGACATATCACTAGTGTATGATATGCCTCTAGCATATGACCATTCAGAAAGGAAATTTCAAAGGGTAATCACTTTGAAATATTTCTGACGAAGTTGTTTAGAATTAATGAAGGATGAATTTTCTTTAAGCATGTTGCACGAAATTATTGACCATTGTTCCCAAGAGAAAGAGATACATGTCACACATAGAAAAATTAATCAGGTGCACCACAAAAAGAGAATAAATAAGGGATTCAGGCTTAATGCACATATAGGAGATTATGACATGGACAATATCATTCTAGATCTTGGGTCTGATGTAAATTTCATCCCAAGGCAGACTTGGTAAATGATAGGCTAGTCAAGGTTGATTTGGTTCTCTATCCAATTGAGACTACTGAACCAACATAAGATCATTCCATTTGGGAGGTTGATAGGAGTAAGTGTCAATATTGATGAAGTGTGCAGTATAGCAGACTTTGAAGTGATCAAAATAGTAGATAGTAGCACACCTTATCCATCACTATTGGGACTTGATTGGCCATTTGATAACCAGACTATCATTGACCTAAAGAAGTGACATATGGTATTTTAAGTAGACGACTTGAAGGTTTTTGCGTCGTTAGATCCTACTGAAGGAAGAAGGTGTGTAGAACCAGCAAAGAGAAAAGAAATTGATAATTTGTATAACATGACCGTGCTCGGAAGAAGCCTTGGAGAATTGGCAGTATAGATTGCATGAGGTGTCTACAAGGAAATGTTCTCGGATTACCCGTGTGTTGCAACGGATTGGAATTGAAATATGTGAACCTCCAAGGTCTAATGGAGTAACTGATGTAGATTATTTTATAAGAGAAATTCAATTGTAGATAGCATAACAACAGAGGTTATTAGCTTTATATGTTTCACTGAAAAATACCCCTACGAGATGGTGGATTATGCACAAAGATGGAATAAGATGTTGGCAACTATGTAAAAGGATATTATAGGTCAGGTTCGGGACAAAGAATGAAAGTATCATGAAAAAGTACAATGGATTAAGTTTCCCTATAGAAAATATTAAAAAGTGTACCACGGAGTGGAAATAAATACCTAAGCAAGAGTGGACGCACTTATTTGTGCATACTCTAGATGTAATTCTAAAAAATTGGTATATAGAGTTGGAAGTGCATAGAAGGACAGGGGATTGGGAAGACTTGAAAATGAACTTCAACGTAACTTTCAGTTTTGAAAATAATAATCCTTTGATTGATTCATCTTTGCAGGTTATCAAAAATAAAATTTTTGCATCAAAGGAATTGATAGGGTCTGTACCTTTGTATAGTGCACCTAGAGCTAATGCAACATTTGAAGAGGTTTTGAATTGTTACAATGTTGTTGAAGAAAACCAAGAGGATGAAGACCCTAGGAATTTGTAGATACAAGAAATTGAATGGGAGTGTGCAGTAGAGGGACCAGAGCTGGAATCTATGGTGTACGCTAATCCATTGAAGACATGCAAAGTGAACATTAGTATAGAAGATAAGCCCAAGTTCGCGAACATAGGAGACTATTGGAGCGATGAGACAGTCGAGAAGATTGTTGACTTACTATGTGAATATCAGGATATGTTTTCGACTACTTTTTTAGAGATGAAGGGTATTGTTGGAGATTTGGGAGAGATGAAGATCTCATTGAAGTTGGATGCCAAACCCGTGTGACAAAGATCCTATAGAATGAACCTGGCATATAAGAAGAAGGTAAAAGAAAAGATAGGCAAGATGTTAGAAGCTGGAATTATAGAATATGTAGAAGAATCAGAGTGGAATAGTCCAATGGTAGTTCAGGGCAAGAACATAGGAGGAATTAGGACATGTGTAGATCTAAGGAAGTTGAATGATGCTTGTTTACACAACCCATTTCCTACCCCATTTATAGATGAAGTGTTGGAGAATGTAGGGGATCAGGAGGCTTACTCTTTTACGGATGGATTCTCAGGATACCACCAGATCAAGATTGTGCAAGAAGACATACATAAGATTACCTTTGAAATAGAATGAGGTTGTTACCAATACATAGTTATGCCTTTTGGGTTGAATAATGCACCAACAATATTTTCTAGAGTAGTTGTAGTAGCGTTCAAAGAGTTCATTCACAAGTTCTTAAAAGTGTACTTGATTATTGGACAATATTTTGTCTATTAAAAGATCATGTTGAAACATTGTGCTTAATGTTGGATAGGTGTAGGGAGTACCAGATCTTGTTGAATTTGAAGAAATGCATTTTTTGTGCACTTTTTGGAATTTTGTTGGGCCATATGGTGTGTAAATAGGGATTGCTAGTTGACCCTATAAAGATTGTAGTGATTGTTGATTTTCCATCACCAACTTCAGTGCAACAATTGAGGGCCACATTATTTCATACAAGATATTATAGAAATTTCATTAGAGGATATGCACAAATTACATCCCCTATGGAGAAGTTACTGAAAAAGGAAGTTAAGTTTCAGTGGAATGACGAATGTAAGAAGAGTGTGGATACATTGAAAGTGAAGATGGTCACTGCGTTGATTCTAGTTTTCCCTAATGGAACAAGGAATTTCATGTTCATGTTGATGCGTCATCTATAGCACTAGGTGCAGTTTTAGCTCAACTAGGTGAAGGAGAGATAAACCATATGATTGCATTCACAAGAAGGAAGTTATCATCTACAGAACAGAACTATACTATGATAGAATGAGAAGGGTTAGAAATGGTGTATGCCTTGCATAAGTTTAGACATTACTTGCTCGAATCTCACTTTAAGATGTATACAGACCATTTTGCACTGAGATACCTAGTTAACAAGCCAGTGTTTGGGGCGAGAATATGAAGATGGATATTATTGTTTTAGGAATATGAATTCAAGGTGATCGTGAAACCAGGGAAATTTAATTCAGGACCAGATCATTTATCGCGCATACTTTCAGGAGAATATGCAGGCAACTTGGACGACAATTTATCTAATGCACACTTATTTGCAATTCAGATGATTGATGACTATTTTGCAGACATAGCTCAATTATTGAGTACAGTACTAGCACCATCTAACTTTACAATGGAGTAGAAGAAGCAACTAGTAATGAAGGCAACAGACTATCAGCTAATATCCAGAAATTTGTATAAGTTAGGCGCAGACAGTATTCTGCGATGATGCATATTGGAGAATCAAATTTGTATGATATTTTCAAAGGCACGTGAAGGGGTTGTAGGAGGTCACTATGCAAGAAATTCAACAACTAATAATATCTTGCGTGAAGGACTATGGTGGCCTACCCTTCACAAATATGATAAGGAATTATGCCATAGTTGTGATGTTTGTCAGAGACTTAGAAAACCTTCTATGAGAGATGAAATGTCGTTAGTGCCACAAGTAACATTACAAGCCTTTGATAAATGGGTAGTGGACTTTTTTGGGCCAATTAACCCACTAGCGAAGAGATCAGGAGCTAGATACATTATTATTGCAACATACTATTTAACTATATGGGTCGAGGAAGAACCCATAAGAGATTGTAGTGTGGAGACAACTACACTGCTTTTGTTTGAAAATGTGGTTACAAGGTTTGGATTCCCACAAATACTTATGAGTGATTAAGGAACTCACTTTCTTAACAGAATGATTGTAACCTTGACAGAAGAGTTTCAGATCCACTATCAGAAGAGCACTTCATATCATCCTTAGGTAAATGAGACAATAGAAGCATTCAATAAGATCCTAGAACATGCATTGACAAAGGTTTGTAATGTAAGTCGGGATGATTGGGACTTGACGATTCCAACAATGTTATGGGTGTACATGACCACAAGTAAGAAGTTGAAAGGACAAACCCCATTCATATTGACGTATGGAAAAGAAGTTGTTGTGCCTATGGAATTCATAATGCCCAGTTTGTGCGTTGTTGCGTTGACAGAACTTACAGATTTTAGCATAGTGGAGAAGAGATTGTTTGAACTAATGGAACTAGAATAAGATTTTTTTTCCGTAGGTTTTCATCAACAGGTTAAGAAAGCACGCAAGAAATATTGGCATGACAGACGTATCAAGCAGAAGAAGTTTCAAAAGGGGGACTTAGTGTTACTCTATGAAAACAAGTTTTTGCAACACCCTAGAAAATTTCAAATGTATTGGCTAGGTTTGTATGTGATTAGATTTGTGATAGAAGCAGGTGTTGTTCAGTTGGAAAAACTAAATGGAGAAGTTGTGGAAGGATTGGTTAACAGTATTCGGCTAAAACTATATAGGGATGGTTGGGCTTCCACGCACTAGTCTAAGCATGTAATATGTGTATCATAGTACTTGTATTATAGTGTATCATAGGAAGAAAAAGAGAAAATAAATAAAAGATGAGGTAGGAGACAAAAGGTTGAAGTTGGGCATAAGGTTATACTCAAGAAGTTAAACTAGTAAAGAGACAAAACCAGAAATTGTTGCAAAGAAGAAGAAAAGTGGAAGGAAGTGTGCGCAGGAAAAAGATTGGATTGCGAAAGAGATCTGCAAAGAAGGCGGGGAAAACATTTAATAACATCCATGATGAGATATGTATTTAAGAGCAGACGTGACGATGTAGTGGCATCGCGTAGTCATAAATGGAAAGCGGTTACGAGATCACGACATGCTGGAAAATCTAACGTATGATCCACCGAAGGATACAAAGTGACTGGAGCATTAAGGAAAGGAATTAATGCTAAGATAAGTGGATTAGAATACAAGTTGGGCACAACCGAGAATGGAAACAACCGGTGACCGACGATAAAAGTCGTTGAAGGGTTGAATAGAAAAAACTTATTTTCATTTGAGAGTTCATCAAGAGAAACATGAGAAAAGAGTCAAGTGAATGAAAATAGAGCCATGTAAGCAGAGTTACAGAGAGTAGTTGTAGAGAGAAATGGCACCACCGAAGAAAGGAGAAGCTTCGAAACAGATGAAGAAACAATGCACCAGGTAGTCCTCGATACCTGTGACCAAGGAAACTCCAGGAACATCAGCCTCAAGGTCAACCCCGGTTCACTTTCCAAGAGATTATGTGCCACCAAGGAAGCCAACAAAAAAGGTGGTGAAGTTATAGAAAGAGGTGAAGTATGGACTTGTCGATCCAGAGATTCCACCAGGGGTAATCATTGAGGAATATATGCTCGGTGCAATAGGAAGTTTGAGGTATGCAGACCATGACATAACGAATATGAAGAAGTTTTGAAAACTGGCTCTAGAAAAGTACAGAAGCATCAAACTCACTATAGATTCACAAGAAATCATAGTCGAACCATAAGAATAGATGACAGAGCTAGATAAAATAGGTATTCATAACCTTTTGGATATTCTTCATTTTGGCAGGAGCGCGGAGATAAATATTTTTGTTAATTTATTACTTAGTTGTGTACATAGATTATCTATCTGGTTAGATAGATCGATTTATCATCAAAAGGGGAAGACCCATCGCCATTTTTCACTGGTAAGTCAAAGGAGAAAGCAATGGCAGAAAGAATGAAGGACAAGTACAACACATTCATAGGTGCACATGGTATGTATGTTGCAAGAATCAATGATGACACAGTTTGGTTCACAATGTAGGTACTGGTATGCAAATTGTTAAGAAAATATCGCAAGGACCAAGTGCCAACAGGCATGATAGCGGCTGCTAAGCAATGCATTGCAGGAGTTCAAATGAGTTGGGCAATGTTTTTGTTCAACTAGTTCCTGATAGATTGAAAGGAGGCGCAAGAAAAAGGTAGGGAATTTCATTATTCTTGGTTTCTCATACTGATCGCATTAGTAGCTTGGAGGGAGCCAGAGGACACTTAGTTTCTGGGAGCTAGGAAGAAGCCATGCTTAACAATGCGATATGTAAACTTGTGGCATTTTGTGCACAAGGAGAGGAAAGTAGATAACAACATTACATTATATATATATATAAGAAAGTAATTCGGATGAGTATCCATAAGACACCATGCATACTACCACAGGTAGTAGAATCATACAAGGGGATTGCACTCTTCAAAGATGGAATATATCACAAGTACATTCAGGCCAACAAGGACCCAAATCAGCAGTGGTTGACTTGCATATATAGGTTAAAAAAGGAGAACGTTGGATAGATCATAGATGACTAGAAGGAAGAATGGAAAACCCCAATACCATAGATAGAGAAGTCGAGGAAAGAGCCAGAGAAACAAAACCCCGATGTAAAAGAAATAGAAGACGATGAAGAAGAAGAATGACATGGAAACGAAGGTAATGGTGCAAGAGGAGCAACATAGAAGATAGTATTGTGCCCTAGCGAGAAGCGAAAGGAACAAGATATGGGGAAATCAGTACCGCAATGAAAGAAGAGGAAAACAATCAAGAAAGTGACCACCTAGGCCCTGCCAGAGGATGACTTAGAAAAGATTGCATATCAAGTCAAGGAAGCTATCGATGAAGCATTTGAGCAAGCAATTCAAAAGAACGAAGAAATTCACTCTGATGTGCAAGCATAGATTGTCTCCCTGTGACAGATTTTGGAGACAACACGGATTGTGCAAGTACGAATAGAAGAAAAAGTGCAGATGGATAATATGACATAGATGAAAGAGGTTCAACCGAAGACATCTACAACATCAGGAGAGTGTCAAGTAATGAATATAGCGACAGGATCCTTAGAGTTTCTTACAACAGAGTTACAGGAGCATGCAAAGGCACTAAGTCATATCGACTTAGTGTTATCTCAATTTCCTATAGAAGTGTTATATGGATTTCATATGAGCATGATGTGGGAATTACAAGTTCTTTCAGTGTCAACCTCAATGGAGTTGACAAAGACATTCTCATAAAATGATGTACTGCAAGAAAATTTTGATCAACTTAGGCTAGAGCGGGATGAAGCAACACAAAGGACAGAGAGACTGAAATAGGCAATCCAGGGGGTTTATAATATCATTCTAGAAGTATCTAGGGAGGAAGATTCCTCATTAGAAGAACATATGACAAAGATCGGTGAATCCATTCAGGTCTTCCACACTAATATTACTAATTTTGATGCGCGCCAGATACCAAGCACTCCCCTGGAGGAAAGGGAGAAAAGAGAGAATATGACGACAAAACTCATAGAGAATATTAGAAGCCTAAAAGAAGAGTGTGAAATTTTTTATGAATAAATCACGGGGGTATGGACACAATTAACAAAAGACACATAACTGCAAGAACTTGGGAAAAAGTTACAAGCTATGCAGGATAAGGCATAGAAGTTTAAGGATGTAATTCCCACATTACCACCAGCATACATGATGACAACAATGGCCGAAAATAGAAAACTATACTCAGATATGAACCAGATGAGGGTGCAGCACCAAGATCATGCACAGAAGATCAAAACATTACAAGAGAAAGTGTTCCAAATAGTAGGGGAACTAGTAGTTATGAAAGGAATCACAAGGTAGGCAATACAAGAAAATGAAGAGAAGTTGAAGACACATATTACAACAAATATAGCAAATGAAATCTTGCAGCAGGAAACATGAGTCAAGTAAAAGGTTGATGTTGAAAGGAAAACATTGTTTCAGGATTAATCCGTAAGTGTGGACACAAACTGATCTCCCTAGATCCACCTGGATCTAGAACAAAGCAAGACAGAATAATACTCTTTCCCTAGATTTATACTATTGAATGAACTAGGAGGAAAGGATCATGTACATACCTTATGAACGCTTCCTTGGGTCTCTGTTGTACCAATTTCGCTCCAATTCTCTTGCACCGTCAAGACCACAACAGTACAAACCAATCGAAGTGAAGACAATTCAATATATTCAACAGCTAATCTATACATATGATCAAGGAGTTATGTAATAAAGTGACATTAGCTTTATGGGAAAGGGACATATTACTGTATTAAATTGATAGAAAGTAAGACTTACAACCTGAGCCTTGATGTTGTAGATAACCTTTCGATGGCTCCTAGCTCTGACACACACACTTGCTCATGCGTGAAGAAGATCAACCACTTTTGGTAACCTTGTTGGTGTCTCTAGTTGTTGTAGTATCAGTCCTTCATACAATCTTGCACTAATTCTCCAATCAATCTCTTGCTAGTTTGCTTCTAACCCTTTCCATGAGCATTCTCCTCAATATATAGGAGAGAATAGATTAGTTACTTGGATAGGAAATGATCCCAAGATATCAGGAAAGCCAGTACTTAGATAACCATTCGAATGCCAACTCATCCTTCTAGAAGATTCCCTTCTAGAAGGTTCAAGATTTTATCTTTTTCCTTCCTTTAGAAGTGGTTCGCACCCTAGCAGTTAGGTACAATGTGAACTTCTTGCACCCTAGCTTAATGTAGCCCACGAGAATCATTCATTCTCGCAGGAAAATATATAGGTAGCCTGTGAACCTCCCTTAAAAATATGATTTCTGGAAGCAGACAAAAGTAACTTTTCTCATGAAAGTGTTCTAGTGAAGAGCCTAATTTCTCCATCATCATTACATCATCATGACAACCAAAATTATGGATAACAGAATGCCCCCCAAAGTCTGAGATTGGAACCGGTGACAGTCAATAGACTTTGTAAGCTGCATGTGTGTGTCAAGAACCAAGAGCACATCTAATCGGAAACCTGCAAACATCCAAGCATCTGCAGAATATCATATATACCAATTCTAAGGTAGGCATTCCCATACTAAGATCATAGACTGATGACATCATAAACAAAGTTCATGGCCACCAATCATACACTGTGGATCCACGCCGTCAAAATATAACATAGCCACTTGAATACACTGTGGATCTATGTGAGAAATTTCAAATCAAGACAACATAGCCACGAAACATACACAGTGGATCTATGTGTCGCAAATTATACATACTCCATCGCAACCTAGATCGCAAAGATAATATCCAGGGTCTTCAATCTCATCGCCCCAAAGTACGAATCTAACCATGTGATTACATGCATTGAAGTCGAACATGGTAGAAACCACTTGATTACCGGTCATTGATGTAACCGTTAACAAGTGCGAGGGAAATCACCATTGATGTCAATGACTCCCAAGGTACCATAGTACAATCCATCGAGTGTGAATAAATGAGTTGATGTCAAACATCCGACAGAATATTTCGATCAGGGGTCAATGATGTAAACCCACTGTCGAAAGCAAGAAACTTGCCATTGAGGCATGCAAGCTTCAAGGTACTAAATAATTTCTAAGTCTTGATTCCAGATAATGTGCTGAAGTCGACGGAATAAGAATCATCACAGGAGGGCCTTGATGTATCCCCCATCAGTGACACGAAATGAGTAACAAAGTTTGAAGGTGAAACAGAGCATTTTGCAATTGGACTTTAGACACAGGGAAGGCCGACACGGAGTGAATGGATAACTGCAGATGGCCGACTCAATAGAGGTTTCAGACGGACTTCTCTTGAACATATGAACAACACGACCAATGATTTGGAAGCATTGACTCAAAGACGACACATGGAAAGACCTTGTTATCAAATCGAATGAGAGACAAATGGATTTTCCAAACCGGCTTCAAATGATGAATAGGGGGTGTCATGTTCAAGAGCAACACTTACTGCCAATTAATACAAAGATGAAACATATCCCTTTCCCAAATTTTCCCCCACCATTTCTCGCANTAACGAACCCTAGGAAGGAGTGGTTCGGTCCCATCACGGGTCTGTCAATGTTTGTTTAACGACTCCAGAGATAGTAAACTCGAAGGTTTTTCAAGATTATAGAGTTTGGAAAAACACTTAAAAGAGAACTCTCTCAGTTCCTTTTTCATACAGTAGTCCAACGAGACCGAAAAAGGGTTAAACTATCCCTCGAAAGACGCGTACTTAAAATACTTTAACGAGCATGAAAATAACAAGATCGCTCGGCAATCTTTTCATGTTTAGAGAGTCTGAAAAGTGCTTAAAGAGAACTCCAGGGGGGTTCCTTTTTCGTATAACCATAGCGAACTCAAAAAAGTGATAAAACGACGCTCGATCATGTTCTTATGTTTTTCACAAGCGCAAGAACGGACAAAAGGCACTCGAGGTTTTATGTAAAAACCATAACAAACAATCAAAATCACACCACACCAGGGAAAAATTATGTCCATAATCATCCATGTTTCGCACCTGCAAGTCATTTCACTCATTTTCACATTAGTGATTACGTTTAAATAATAGATAAACATAAAAAAAAAACACAATTGATAGAGTAAAAAGTAATTAAAATGAGTGAATAACCAAATTTACCATATCATTTCACACTTTTACCATTGAGTTCCAAAAACCCTCATTTTACCCTCTGCATTCGGTGTCGATTTCTAGGAGTTACGAGTGATCATTTGACGAGCCATCAACAGCATCTTGGTAAGTTCTTCATTCTTGATCTTTTCATGGTTTAAAAATTTGATTTCATTGGTTAAAAGTTCAGTGTTAAGTTAGTTTTTTGAACCCTTTTTGCATGGAGACATTCTCGCAGGTGGCCCATACAGGACCTACGAGAATGACTCATTCTCGCAGGTGGGCCTTAAGTCGCTTGCGAGAAGTTTACATTGTGCATAGTATGTCACCTACGAGCAGTGTAGGACCCAAAAAAATTTGAAACGTTGAGCCAATAGAAAAGATTATCTCCATGACTAAGATCATTAATCATGTTTGTATGTTTCTTATGCAGGTAAATAGCCACAAACATGGTGCTCGAGTGGCGAGAACGAGAACACGAGGAGGAAAATGCAAATGCCGAGAATCACCCCCCAACCATAGCTGTGTTAAGAGATTGTGGTCTCTTAAAATACTTCTCTATCCTGGGCATGAGAGCCCAAGTCCGATTACTGGAGTACCTAGTCCGAATGTGGGATCTGGACCAACAAGTTTTCATTGTGGGAGCTCATACATTAGCTATTGACATCGAGGAAATATATTTCTTAACCATGTTATCCAGGCGTGGGTCCCATGTCAATCTGACTGGCAGTAGAGGTGGCGGTTTGAAAGTGAGTGAATACTGTAACCAATATTGTGTACCCGAGGTCAAAAGAAAGAAAGGGAAAGTGGCAATCTGGGGAGTAACTGACTTGACTCTCCGCACTATTCTCTTCACGATTGCTCGGATGGATCGAAGTGTCACTCCCCATATGGCATTGTAGAGATATTTCCAGTATGCCATCGAGTGTACTGAGCCCTGGGTATTTAACTAGGCCGATGCAGTATTGTGCAGTATCAAAAAACAGTTGACTAAGTGCAGGCAGGGAGAACTGAAACAATTTGGTTATGGATATTTGTTAGTGTCTTTCTTCCTGGAGAGAGTCCCTGTGTTCAGACTACAGGCTGAGTGGGATATTTCGGGTCCTAGAGATCCGAGGATGTTGCGGTGGTGTCGGCTCATGGCCCAGCACGTGGCAGGACCAATCGTCAAATATGACGATATTTTCTTTGACTGGTTGCAAAACCAGATGCTGATGGTCGATGACTACGCGTATGTCGGGTTGGATTTCCAAGGAGATCTGGATCTAGCACTGTTGAGGATGCTCAGTGGGGAGACCTCAGTAAGAAGTACACAAATTTTCTCTTTTTAAATGTTTTTGAATTTTTTGTATTATATTTAAATGTTTTTGTTTTATAAATTTATCCAAAGACTAACACAAAACGTTGTCGATAACACAGATGTTGGAGCATATAGACCTGTTGGCTCTTCTCCTATCTAGCGACGATGAGAGGCAGCAGCAGTAGTACCACAGTATGTCGAGGATTATCTGATGGTGGAGCAGAATTTAGAGGGCCTGACAGCCGACATTCCAGATATGACTCTGGAAGAGATTCCACGACGCGATCAGCGTCACACTGTAGGAGTTTATGTAGCTATGGGTCGAATGCTCCGCAGAGTAGCTAGGGAAGTAGTGTGTTACCGTGAACGTCATCCATGACATCACCTTGTAGAAGCTATAAGCTTCAAGTTTTGATATTTTGGTCTTCGGACAAACTTTTGTAAAAACAAACTCTTTTGATCGTTATATATATACAGACGGCTTCTATGGGTTTACTTTACATTGTGTGAAGTAATGTGTTTGATTTATAAATTGTTCAAATGTCTGTCCAATACATAATTAGACAATGCATCTGTTAATGTATTCAGACGTCTAGGAATATGTTGATATTCAATGTAATCAAAATATCATTCCAAGAGGTGAATCCACAAATATACCCTTAACAAAGTAGGACTTCGAATAGAGTAGACATTACTTAGCTGTAGTACCACAAGCTGTGAGTCGAGTCGCACAACCAAGTGACGAATTCCAAGCGAGATGGCATCAACCAATAATTCAATAACGGCGCTATACTCGGCAATGTTGTTGGTTGCACGGCCAAGACATACACCTCGTAAAGATATAAGTTCATTTGTTGGGGCATAGATTGCCCATGCAGCAGAAGCTAGGTTCCGAGTACTACGGCTAGCACCATCAGCGAAGCCAATATAAGGTAGTGAATACTCCGACATCTGGCAATCAAACACAACGTCACATAAGGGCAGAGACCAGATAACATCAAAATCAAACTAAAGTAACACACACATAGTATGATACATAAAAATACAAGTACTCTTGCACAAATAACTTATGCATAGTACTTCTTCAAGTACAACCCATTCCTGGGTTCACTCAAAGGTATACTATCATAATCAACCAACTCATACGCTCCTTTTTCCAAAACTTTGTGAACAATGTAAGGGCCACGCCACATTGGTTCAAATTTCCCAGCTCCTAAGACATATTTATCTTGTTCATATAGAAGAACAATATCTCCTTCAGAGAAGACGCAAGGCTTGACATGCTTGTCATACTGTGCCTTAACACGTTTCTTTTGGGCTTCTATTACTAAATTAGCGTCACGACGAGTCTCGTCCAATTGCATCAGATACAACAGGCGTTCCTCTTCAGCAGAAGTATTGGGCAAGAGTTCTACAGCTAGCTTCAAAGAAGGTATCTCACATTCTATTGGCAGAATGGCTTCCATGCCATAGACTAATCGAAAAGGCGTAAACCCCGTAGCGGATTTAACAGATGTCCAATATGCCCACAATGCCGAAAACAACATCGTGTGCCAACTAGTTTTATGAATTCCTATCATCCATCGAATCATAGTTATAAGTACCTTATTGATTGCTTCGACTTGGCCATTAGCCTGCGGATAATAGGGTGATGAGCTATCATGACGAAGACCCAACTTCTCCGTAAGTTCAGACATCATAAAATTCCTAAAATGACTACCGTGATCGGTAACGATAGCTTGAACACCAAAACGAGTGATGACATGGTTGAAAAGAAATAACGCTGCAGTATTTCTAGTATTATCGAATGTTGGCATCACCTCGACCCATTTTGTAAAATAATCAACAGCTACAATAATATAACCATGCCCCCCGGCCGAGTGAGGGTGACATGTCATGAAATCAATGCCCCATTTTGCAAAAGGACCAACTGAGACCATAGGATGAAGGGGAGAAGGATGCGACCGAATTTTCTGATTGTAGGTCTGGCAGGCATGACACTTCTGAACAACAGTAATGCAGTCATTGAACAAGGAAGGCCAAAAATATCCTGCACGTAAGATCTTCTGGGCAGTAGCATAGCCAGACATATGATGACCACATGCTCTAGAATGGCAGTCATTCAAATCTTTCTCGACTTCGTCAAAAGTTAAACAATGTCGAAAAACAGAGTCAATGCCTCGACAGTAAAGAGTATCTCCAAGGATAATATATTGACGTGCTTGATAACGAATATGACGGTGTTCGGCACTAGACAAAGCAGGCTGGAAAGTTTGAGTTTGGAGATATATAATGATATCTCCGTACCAAATATTGTCAGTACTGATAAGGAAAAGTGATTCGTCGGGTAACGAATCGACTGCTACATTTTCCATGGTAGAGTGGGGAAAATCACAAATTAACTCAGCAAAAAATAAGGATTTCTTCGACATGGCGCGATCGAATTCCAAGTCAAACTCCTGGAGAATGACAATCCACTTGGAGTACTTTCCCCCCAGCAATCGACGTGTCAAAATATGTTGCATGGGGTTACAATGTAAAATCGTTGTAGTTTTCCTGGAGAGAATATAATGGAGAAAACGTTGAACCGCTTGAACAGCAGCCAAAGCCAGTTTTTCAACATGTTGGTACTTGATTTCAATGGAAGTGAGACTTCGACTCAAGTAATATATAACATGTTCATCGTGTGCATCATCGTCCTGAACGAGAACCATGCCGATAGTATACTCAGAAGCAGCTATATAAAGAAAGTAATCCCGACTATAATCAGGAGGGAAAAGAAGTGGAGCTTTTGTGAGGGACAATTTCAAAGCTCCAAAAGCGTTGTTGGCAACTTATCCCAGACAAACTCTGAACCTTTCTTTAGAAGACGCGTAAAACCATGAGTAATCTCGGCGTAATTAGGGATGAAACGATGAAGAAAGTTTTCTTTCCCCTGCAAACTTTGTAACTGGCGCACTGAAGAAGGAGGAGGGAGATTAAGAATCGCCTCAACCTTAATAGGATCTACCCGGATCCCTTGACATGAAACAATGAAACCGAGAAGATGTCCGGACTCTACACAAAAGATGCATTTATGAGGGTTTATACAAATGTGATAGAATCGACAACGAACGAAAATTGCTCGGAGATGATTGGGGTGATCAACTCAACGTAAAGAATAAGTCGTCCAAATAAGGTTGAACGATATGATTTATATCGTGAAACGCATAAGACATAGCACGTTGAAACGTTTCACCTGCGTTCTTAAGACCGAAGGGAAGTTTTCTATAGGCGAAAGTAGCCCAAGGACAAATAAAAGTAGTTTTATGTTGGTCCTCAGGATCGATGTTAATTTGATTATAGTCGGAAAATCCATCCATGAGAGAAAATATTTCACTCCCGACACAGTCATCGACGATCTGGTCAATGAAAGGGATTGGAAAATTGTCCTTTGGACAGGCTTTGTTAATATCCCGATAATCAACACAAACACGTATACTACCACCTTTCTTATCAATTGGTACAGGGTTGGAAACCCATTCCGTCAGAGCCACGGGATAAATAAAACCATCTTTAAGAAGTTTTTCAACTTCAAGTTTGATAGCTATCGCTTTACCTGGATCGACAGGACGGAGGCACTGTCGGAATGGTTTAGCTCCGGGGTATGTCTTAATTTCATGGACAACAATAGCAGGGTCGATACCCAGCATCTCTTCGTAACTCCAGGCAAAGATATCATGAAATTCTTTAAACAAGGAAGTATAAGTGACAATTTCGTCGGGAGAACACGAATCTCCAATATGAACATTTTCAACTATCCCAGGTTTAACTAAAATATCAATGGGTATTGTGGGAGAAATATTACTGAGGTTCCCTTCCACAAACACATCATGTGTAGATCTGGGAACGGTCGATATGACAACAATGGTCGACGGAGTCGAAATCCGCTGGTAATTCTCGAGAGTGTGTTGTTCCAGAAACAGTATGGAATGATGATGCCCATCGTCCCAAGGTGTGTCGGCCATGACGAACATGATCATCTCATTAGTGGGAAAGATGACACGGAAAGGACCAGGAGACAACTCATCAATAGAGGGTGTAGAAGGTGTTGCCGATTGAATCGCATGAAAAGCAGACTCGACCGGACTTAACAGCATGACGTCGCTGAAATGAGTATGATCTCCAGGATCAGGGACTATCCAAGGGTCGGCAGACACAGGAAGTTCATGAGGTAAAATAGAGATCATATTAATAGAAGCAACTGATGGGCATGGAATATCGGGTGGTGGTGGTATGGGGAAAGTACCCTTTAACGAAGATTCTTTTAAAAGACCGACTCCAACATTCTCGTAACCCGGTGGGGTTTTAGCTATAAACGGCACATTTCCAATGCGAGTATCGGAATTAAAGAAGGAAAGTTGATCAACCATAACGACCTTTCCCTGATGAGGAAAACGGACTACACGGAAAAGTGTCGACACAACAGCACGCATAGAATCTACCCAGCTACGACCAAGTAGAAGATTATAATCCAGGGGAGCATCAAAAACTTCCACTTCAACTTGGACTGTCTTACCTTCGAGAGTAACAGGCAACGATGGAAGAACACCGTAAGGCTTAAAACCAGAGCCATTGAAGGCTCTCAAAGTATTTTGTGATTCATTTAAAGGAGGAGAGCCAATGGCTTTCCAACAAGTAAAAGACATTACACACGTAGAGGCACCCTCATCAATAACAGTTCGACAAATGTTCTTGTCGGCGACAACAACTTGTATTTGAAACGCAAGTTGTGGAGGTAACCTTGGAATATGATCTTCCAAGTCAAATACTATGAGATTCATATCTGTAGGATCAATTCCACCTATGGATTTCAACAGAGCCCTTTGTTGTGCGGGACAAGACTGAAGGACTTCAAGGGCAGACATCGCTGAAGGTGCCTGGGCCAAATCTTCGACAATGCTATAGTTCTGGGCTGCACAATCGTGAGGATTGAATGTCGATTTCTTAACGACACCTTTCGGGGGTCATAGGACTGTATCAGAGCTCGGTTGTTCGAGATGAAGAGGACCGTTCGTAGGTGGATTCAGTGGAGAGGGTTGTACCAAAGCAGGAGGTAAATCGTCAACCTTCTCCTTAGATGGAGAATAATCTTTGGCTCTAGTTGCGAGGGCAACGTCATTGTTCTTAGAATCACCGGTGCACATCAAAACATATGATGTCGTAGAAGTAGAGGGTTGGTCATGGATGACCAACGAGGCCTGTTTCTGAGATGGGAAGGGTTGGGACAAGACTGCCAGCGTAGAGGGTTTCGGCGTTCCTTGAAGGAACTTATTAACTTCGGCACGTCTAGGACAATCCTTCGTGTAGTGATCGTCACCACAGATAAGGCAAGGGTAACGTGGTTTGCGCTTATCCCGATCTTCAACAGAAGGGGTTTTAGTTTGCTCATTTTGATTATTATTTTTACTCTCCTTATTCTAGCCTCTCCCTTTCTTTGATTTATTTTTACCGGTCGGAGTAGATTGAACAACGTTCACTTCATAGGTTTTACCAGCGGGAGGAGCAGGAGACGGAGCACTTTGAACATTAGAAGAATTGGAATTAGGGGTTGTAGTTGAAACGGAATGTGAGTGGGTATGATCAGTACCAATCACACCATCAGCTGCATGCGAGGCAGCTGGAGCAGTTGAAGTGCTGGAAGTACCAGGACGAGGTAGTTCAGGTAGTAAATCGTAAAGTGTTCCCGTTTGCGAATAAACGAGATCAAGATATTGAGCATGACTGATAGCCTACTCTTCTGTAACAACACCACCCATAGAAATGTCTTTACCAATTTCGTTCATGAAAGATTTCGTAAACCATTCTGCCAGTAACTGATCAGGGAGTTTAAGTTTGATGAGACGTCGTCTCCGTCACCACTCATGAATATGATCCGATATATGAGTGCCTTTAGTTTGTTTGAAAGAAGTCAAGATCTCAATCCCAGTATCGTAACAGATCGGTAACTAGTAATGTGCGAGAAAATCCATAGCTAGGGTGTTGAAATTAGAAAAGAAACCTCGTGGCAATTCAATATACCACTTCGCAGCCGAATCGGTAAGGGTCCATTGAAAAATACGTAGACGAATGGATTCATCCATCAGTGAGTTGGATGAGCACCATAAATGAAAATTCATGACATGATTATTTGGGTCCTCTCCTGCCTTGCCATCGAATTTCGGAATATCTGATGGAAGCTTAGCAGGAATAGCGGGCCATTGGGGAGAGTGACGAATAGGATCATTTAGAATCCTAGACAAATCTGGAAAATCCAAAGTAGCAAGAAAAGGAAACTGTCGGTTTACTTGTGGGTACTGGTGACTTTGGGGTGGAAGCCCTGTCGAAAAACCAGTAGGACCATAAGCAGACTGTCCGTAGAGGGACGACCCTGGCTGATTCGGTGGTGGGCGGATAGGATAGTAGCCCCAAGGATTGTAACCTTGAGTTTGAGTAGAGACCTGAGGCTGAGTATTCTGAACCAAACCCCATATAGGATTGGTTACACCTGGATAAGGTTGGCCGATAGTAGGGGCAGGTTGTTTCCCCCCATCATTTTGAGGAAAATTTTGTAGAAGCTGATTCCAATACTGGGCCAATTCAGGAGGTATATTTTGTCCAAAAGGTGAGGTCGGTCCCCATACTGTAGGTACAATCCCACCCGAAAGTTGTGTTCCAACCGTAGGTTGCGTAGTAACCGTGTTGTGTCCGGGAAAAGGAAAAGGAACCGTACCACCCTGTCCACCAACAGGAATCTGCAAGTTTGGTGCAACAGTCGGGATAGTGCCACTAGGATTAGGATTACTAGAAGGAAATTGAGGGAGTGTTGGGATAAAACTGGGAATAGGATGCCCAGGAAAAGGAGGACCACCTGGAGAACCGGTTGGGGTTTGCGGAGGTGTTGGATTAGAAGCATTCAACAAAGCATTCAACGCATGGTAACCAGGAGGTAAATTTGGGTTAGCCTCAGGCATTCGCTGGGTATTGATAGGAGCAAGGGTAGTTGCAGGAATTTCGGTTTGGACACTCGTAGTATTCGCGAGATGGGCCATCTCAGGAGGGAGAACAAAATGGTAAGTGGTCGCTACAGGTGTAGTTTCTATCTCAGGAGATACTGGAGGGTTGATTTTGTAAACCGGAGGTGACTCAGTACCGAAAAGGACTCGTCAGAAATCACCCGACCAAAAAGGATATTGGCCTACTACACCAGAAGAAGGCCCAACGGTTGATTCACAAGATGTAACAACTACTTCTTCAGAAGGATTTAATTGCACAAAAGGTCGTTCACCGCGACGAATGCGATAGTCCTCTCTAGTATTGGTAATTCGAAAATCTTTTAGAGAATCAGTGCGTTCTACCCATGGAGGTGGTGTAGAAACGTCTTGGACTTCACTTTGATGAGGGGAACCTTCAGGGGTACCCTCAGGTGTCGCCGTATGCAAGGGTTGTGAAACGTCCGGATGTTCTGGAGATAAACCTTGCATTCAACGTGAACATCGTGGGGGAGAAATTGTAAACAAGTAACAAGCTCCGCAAAGAAAATCCTATGGTCAACTTCAAGAAACACACAACACACACTAGTAAAGAAAATCTAGGAAGCAATCACAAAGCAAACAATACCTTCAAATTTCGAAGCCACTAGTTGGTGATGAAATCCAACGTCGCAACAACGAGACGAGAAGGGGCGGGGCTAGGGTGGAAAAGTTATGCTGACGACCTGCTTAACGGACTTACACCCTAGTGCAAGATCCCACACATAATCATGGGTATACCCTCCAAGGAGCCCGAGTGAGTCTGTCCAACGTCAATTCCAGGTACCGTGAAGACTTTCCCCTCCATAGTCACCTTGGGTAAGAACCTAGAGAGATAGGCCACTAATGTCACCACAAACAACAGTAAAACCTGGGGGAACAGTCGCCAGTCCGATCCACACGCAAGGGCAGGGTATCTAGCCCGAAATCAACTCAAAGGCTTCCACTCATCATTGTGGGTATACCTCGGAGTGATCCCCGTAATACATGC
>JASDQU010306643.1:71772-108952 GCA_032191745.1 Picea mariana
GTCAAACTGCAAGGTTTTCATATCATTAAGTTCTTCTATAGCAGAGACCTTTGGGTTGAACCTATCTGGGAGAGATCTCAAGATTTTCTGAACTAAAGAAGGTTCTCCAATTGTTTCACCAAGTGCCTTCATTGCATTTACCAATTCTTCTATTCTCAGAAAGTATTTTCCAACAGTTTCATCTTCCTTCATCTTCAGTTGTTCAAACTATATTCTGTAGGTTTGAAGCTTTGCATCCTTTACCTTCTCATTACCTTCATAACTATTAATGAGTTTTTCCCACATTTCTTTGGCAGTTCCTAGATGCATAACTTTTATGAATTCTGCTTCTGCAAGCCCACTCAAGATAGCATTCATAGCCTTAGCGTTGAAGCTAAATTCCAGTTTGTCATCCTTATTATCATACATATGAGCACCAACTCATAATGAGGCTACAACCTCTGTTTAGCAAGCTACAACTTGTTGAGAGCACCAACTCTCTATTTTCTCTAGCACCAACTAGAAGGAAGCACCAACTCCCTGGTTTCTCTAGCACCAACTAGAAGGAAGCACCGACTCCCTGTGTTTTTCTAGCACCAACTAGAAGGAAGCACCAACTCCCTGTGTTCAAGCACCCACCTAAACCTTTGAGGACACCATTCTTCCCTAGCTCCTCCCAACCACCCTGAAATATAAATCTTTGCTACTGAATTTATTACAGTGATATGATGTTCGACGATGGCTTACCTGACTTATCACTGTTCTGCTCCATTTCATTGCTCTATCTGCCTCATTGCCTTTCTGCTCAGATCACTTGCGCTGTCTATTCTTCTACCTCTTAAGCTCTGTGCACCATACCCATTCACTGCACAGATCCTCTTCCCTTGAATTCAGGTACTGTACTCCCCTTCTTCTTCGCACATGAATCACCTTCACCAACTACAATCACTCCCAACTCCAATAGCAACCGCAACAACATCAACTCTTCTCTATACTGTGTATTTATAGCTTCTGTGCACCTTGTGCATGCAATGTTCACTATTCCTCTGCATGCTCCAACCGCGCCAATCTCCTCCACCTCTCGAGTGCTCTGTGTGATCATCATTGTCACTCTTCAGCTTCTCTGCCCGTTTTTCCAAGTGTCTTCTAGTCCTCTGGCTGAAACCATCAGTGGTTTCTGGTGGTTTCACTGGTGCATGCAATAGTAGCCCTGCGATCAATACTTGATCCAACGGTTCATATCCAATCGAGATTTCATATATCACGATTTCGACACTCTTGGCATTCATAGTTTTAGTCACTTACAAATCCCAATCCCGAAACTCCGATATGGAGCTTATCCGGACTGACTCCTTCTCTTCCCGTGAACAAGGAATATGACCACACCCTTATGCATAAGGCGCTTTCGCGATTTCACATATCACAAATTTAGCTTTTTTTCTTTTGTCTCTCCATATTGCGATTCGTGAAACTCTGAAACAGAGTTGAACCAACGGTCCAGATATGAACTTGTTTCAACGACTGTGATTGAATCGCCATATCGCATATCGCAATTTCAACATTTATGTTGCATTTTGTTCTTGTCTCCTTGATATCGCGATTCGCAAAACTCTGATGTGGAGTTTGATCAACGGTCCAGGTCTGATATTGACTGGACAATCCAGATTCAATCGCTATTTCTCATATCGTGAAATCGGGATTCTCGTTGCATTGTGTTCTTTACCTCATGAATTCGCAATCCCCGAAAACTCCGATACGGGCTGTGATCAATGGTCTTGATCAACACTTGATCTGACGGCTTAGATCATTTCGCGATTTCGCATATCACGAAATCGACATTCTTGATGCAATGAGTTCTTTGCCTCTCGAATTCGCGATCCGTGAAACTCCGATACAGACTTGAATCAAAGGTCCAGATGCGATCTTTTTTCAACGGCCGCGATTAAATCGTGAAATTTCTCATCGCGAAATCGACATTCCTGATGTCAAGTGACTTTGTCATTTCAAAGTCCCAGTCCCCGATACTCTGCTGACGTCACACGTGGTTTGACACGTGTTAAATACCGCCACATGTCACTCTGATTTGTGACTTACATGTGCCTGAAGTGTTGAATCTTCCTGACACCTGTCATTACCTGGTTGTGCCACGTGTCCCTAGCTGACGTGGTCTATTGTCGTGAGTTGGATCGACATTCTAGATCACATGTTTATCTGACGGTTCAGGTTCAGTCGAGATTTCTTTCATCGCGATTTCGGTGTTTCTGTTGCAATTGTTCACGGGACTCGTGAAAGTCCGATTCCCGATTCTCCGATGAAGCCTCCTGTCGAGCTTCTCCTGGTGGCGCCCAATCGCTGCCATGCGCCCTTCCAAATGGACGGTCCCAATTATGTCAGTATTTCAAGACTTTCAATGTCCCAGTTCTCACGACCTTGAGAACTCCGATCTCCCGAGGCTTATCTCCCTCGCAGCTTCTGCAGATCTAACGACTGTCAGGCTTTTGGGAAATTTGAATGGGATCCGACGGCTGTGGATCTCTGTCTTCCTTCTCCTCTGCAAACTCTTGTATCTTGAGCTTTGCCTTTGTTGTGCGCGTTTTCTTCAACGTTGTTCCTCCTGAGCTTTCACGTCCGAATCCCCAAGGGATTTTATCCTTCTTATCCTGCCATCTCTACTGTTTGTACTTTCCATCAATGACAAGCATACGCTACTTGGTAAACATTTGCCAACAAAGGATGCCGGGTAGTGACTTACTGACTGAAAATACAAAGGTCAAAAATTCAAAACTGACTCTTGTAGATATTTTCGAGGATACTTTACTTTGACTGACTGCTTTTAAATTGGGTGAATCATTTAATTTGTCTTAATTTTTCATAGACTATTAAACCAAGAAACAACTCTGTTATTTATTAGTTCAGCTGATGTTGTTGTTTGAGTGAGGTGACATCGGTTTTCTTTAATAGTCCTTTAGAACATGTCTTTTGGGAAATCTCATCTTTACCTATTCATTTCAATTTCTTTGCGCAATATGAAATTTCTTGGCTATCACCTATTTAAGCCAATTTATTTCTGACATTGACTTTTAGTTTACTTCTCCTGCTTGTTTTGTATACAGTTGGAATCCTGTAAGAGGCAAATATGAAGATTATCGGGGCTATCCGAAATGTATCGAAAGTTCATGAACGAAAAAAGAAAATCAAGAGCAATGTTTAAATGAAATATATATATATATATATGTACACAAAATATATATAAGATTTTTTTTTTTTTTTTTGAATTTGGCGACTATTACGTCATATAATGCTTCAGATACCGCCCATTGATAGGGGCATCGAGGACTTCACCGCCTATATTTTCCAGTAGGAAATAATTTTTTCCTTCCAAAGTCGAGACCCTGAATGGCCCATACCAGAGGTGGTCAAATTTACCATGTTTTGCTGCTTCTTCCTTTCTTGCATCCCACCTTAACACTAAATCACCTGGGAGGAAATCTCTGTCCTTTGCTTTGCGGTCAAATAATGCCTTCATGTCATCTTGGTACTTCTACATCTTTTCATCTACTTCGACTCTATGCTGTTGAACCTTGATCAATTAATTTATCCTTCTGGTGACATGATTGGGTTCTTCATTTTGATCTTTCCATAACTTCAACACTGGGAGCACTAGGTTTATAGGTAGCACAACATCGGTCCCATATACCATCTGAAAAGGTGAAATGTCGATTGACCTTTTTGTGCTTATGTGATTCACCCACAATGCGTATTTTAAGTGCACATGCCAAGACCTTTTATTTTCATCCAATACTTTCTTGATTATATTTACTAGGCTCTTGTTAGATGATTCAGCCAATCCGTTTCCCTTGGGGTAATATGTTGTGGAATGGCCGAGAACGATGTTATACTTCTGACAGAAGCTGATCATAGCCATATATTTAAAGGCCTGGGCATTGTCAGTAACTATCTTTCAGGGGCACCCAAATCTAGACAAAATATTGTCTTCTAAAAAATCGATTACCACCGAGTCTGTTGCCCTTTTGGTTGGAATGGCTTCCACCCATTTAGTAAAATTATCTGTTGTGGTTAAGATCCACTTGTGTTGAGCACTGGAATGGGGATTAATCTCGCCTATGAATTCTAGACCCCATTGCTGAAATGGGGCTTCAGATTTGACTGGAACTGAAGGCAGTGCCGAGAGCTTCTGTTTACCTACAAATAGTTGACAAGGGTTGCGGGCACACACTTTGGCATTAACGTCTGAGAAATTTTTTGGCCAGTAGTACCAGCCCTTAGAATCTTGTAAGTTGTAGCTCTCCAAGCATGATGCCCACCATAGATTCCCTCATGAAATTCATCTATAACCTGCTAGGTTTCCGATTCGACTAAACAGACTAGCAGGAAACCGAGTGGATCTTTCCAATATAGCTGACTTTCGGCGATACGATATTTAACTGCATGGAGTTTTAAAGTCCTGGCTTTAGATGGTGATAGCTCATTTGGGAATTTTAGAGTTAGCAGGTATGACACTATGTCTCTGTACCAGCCTGATGATATGAACTTCTCTTCGATCTTGTTTGGACCTGTTTCCTCATTCAGCTTGTTTAGGTTCGTGTCTTCGTCGCCTTCCTACAGGCAATTGATATCTAGGGCTCTGAAATTCGACTCAGCTAAGAGTTTGGCCAGGCCTTGCCCTTTTATCAATTTGGTCGATTTGACTTCTAGATCAAATTCTTGGATTTTGGTGAGCCATCGCCCTCTTTTTCCATCGTTGTCTTGCTGTACCAATTTATCTTTCACAGAACTGGTAAGAACGTAGGAAATTATCTTCGAGTGTAGTACATACATTCTGAATTCCTTTAATGCTTTTACCATGGTGTATGCCTGTTTTTCTATTATATCATACTTCAGTTATGCGTCTCTAAGGCTCTTGTTGAAAAAGGCAATTGGTTGTTCGAAACCTTCTTCGTTCTTTTGTAGGAGTACTGTAGTGATAGTGTGTTCGGAGGCAAATGAAAAGATAAGAAAATATTTTAGATAGTCGAGGCTCGCTAACACAGGTGCCTCGCTTATGACTTTCTTAATATGTGTGAATGATGCTTTGGCCTCAGTTGTCCATTTTACTTCACTGTCCTTCTTCAACATACCTGTGATCAATTTTACAATCTTAGCGAAATTCAGGATAAACCTTCGTAAACAATTTATTCTTCCTAAGAAAGATTGAATCTCTTTTACATTTCTGAGAATATTTATAGTATCTATTGCTTCAATCCTCTTAGGATCAATCCTGATTCCATCCATAGATATGATATGACCCAAAAGCTTACCTTCCCGCATGGCGAAATGTGATTTCTTTGGGTTTAAAGATAGACCAAACATGTGGCATTTTTTGAAAGTCTGTTTAAGATGTATCAAGTGTTCTTCATCGGTTTCATAGAAAACCGTCAAATCATCGAGGTAAATGACTACGAACTTATCCCTTTCTCCTATGAAAGTGATGTCCATAGCGCGTTGGAATGTGGCCCCTGCATTCATCAAACCAAAAGGCATTTTGTCATACATTAAGGTACCCCATGGTGTGGTGAAAGCAGTTTTTTCCCTGTCTTGTTCATTCATGGCAATTTGATTATAACCAGAGAACCCGTCGATCATAGACATTCGGTTTGCTCCAACTACCTTTTCTAACACATGGTCCATTTTGGGCAGCGGATAGTTGTCCTTGAGAGATGACTTATTTAAGTTTCGGAAATCCACACACAAACTGATTTCCCCACTCTTTTTCCAGACCGGGACCAGGTTTGCTACCCAATCTGAATATCTTAGAGGTACTATTATTTTTGTGTCTAAAAGTTTCTTAACTTCTGTTTCGATCACAGGTAACAAAATGGGGTTGATTTGTCTAAGATTTTGCCTAAATGGTTTGACCCCAGGCTTTAAAGGTATCTTGTGATCAATTACGGAAGTGTCATATGTTCTTAACTCATCATAAGACCAGGCGAAAACATCCTTATATTGTCTGAGTAGGTCTTTATACTTACTTTTTATTTCAGGAGGGAGGAACTTGGATATTTTTACCATCCTGGATTCTTCTTCAGTTCCTATATCATAGTCCTCCACTTCTTCTGGTTGGGGTTGTAAAGTGGATTTTACAGATACGTCGTTCTGAGCAAAAATTATTTCTAAAGGAATCAATCCTTTCAGAATTTGGTTGTTTTTAAGGACCAGCATACGATGATCCACAATTCTTTCTCGGAAAGCTTTAGGATCTTCCCCTTCTTGCATGATCCATATCGGGTCATTTCAATTTTCTTGGTCTGCATGAGTTTCGAAGAATTCGCCCACTGCTTCAAGAAATTTCTTAATTTGTTTGTCATCCTCAAAGACCTACCAATGTTGGATATTGTTTGATATAGATGGTTTGTGTCTGATTTCAATGTGATACTTCAATTTGAAAGTCATGGGAGGAGAGAAGGTTGAAGCTGCTTTAGCCAATGCGTCAGCATGTAAATTCTCTGTGCGTGGGATGAAGTGGACATTTACAGACGAGAAAAAGTTTTCCATGAGATCCCAGGCACAATTCCTGTATGATCTTAATCTGGGATGCTTGGCTTGGTACTGTCGATTTATCTGTTTGACTATTAACTTTGCATCTCCATATACCTCTAAGTTATTTATTTTTATCTTTTTGGCAGCCTCTAATCCTAATACCAACGCTTCATATTCACATACATTGTTAGTGTAATCTATATCCCACTGCAGTCAGTAGGAAAAAGGAACAACAAACTTACCTTCGGGAGCCACTAAAAGCACTCATGCACCGACCCCTTCAAAAGATGAGGCACGGTCAGAATAATTTTTCCAGACACCGGTGCTACACAGATCCTCTGTCATGTAACTTGACTCTTCTCACTCTATATCATTTTCCTCCGGACAACCATCTAAACCATCATCAAAAGACAAGATACAATTTCCCAGATCTTGGTCCGCAATGTAAATAGGGAAATTGTTTGGGTTTTGAGGGTCACTCACTGTATATGCTAATCTCATTTCTCTGTACAACCGAGTAAATTGACCGCCAAACATAGGAATTGTGGAGAACGTCATATCCAATTGAAGGGAACCCCCCAGCTTGGCTCCCCATGACCTAGACAATAGTAATCCATACTTAGGGGGAATATCTGCAATAACCACATCCATCAGGATACTCTTAACCGGGACCTGTAACTACTAAGTCCTTTATCATTCTCGTACACTTAACCCTTCTCAAGTCAAAAGAGTAAAGGTCTCCATAAGGTCTGGTGATCTGGAGACCCAATTTGTCCATGATAATCTTAGGCATAACGTTATGGGAGGCTCTAGAGTCTAGCATGCAATTATGTAGCAATTGGTCATATACATTTAAAGTGATATAAAAAGGAGCAATAGTATCTTTGGCCCCTTCAAAATGAGGACCAAAAGTGATGTTAGGTTTGTCATCTTCCAGGTTTAAAATGTTAGTCTGGCTTTCTTGCTCTAAGACACCCATCACTTTGGTAATCTGCTTCCGATAAACGAGCTTTTTTGCTAATTCTACCAGAGGGATTGGTATCTTAATTTTATTTATCTCGTTTTCAAAACTGAAAGTTCCACTTACCTTGTCTGTTTCTTTGGTTGAGACTTCTGAATCCTTCCTTTCTGATTTATTCGTTTGGATATCTTTATTACTCATGGTCCTGGTTGAAAGCGTAATTTTATTAGCCGTTTCGGTTCCTTGTGCCTGGGGCTCAACTTTTCCCATTTCAGACCCTTGTGTGCTTAACACTTTCACTTTGTTGTTGGGTAATAAGGTCTCTTCTAGAGTAGGTTCATAAGCTTGACCTCTTTGGAGGATTTTCTTGGGTTGAGTAGTTGAGGTGGGCTACTCTTAGATCTTAAGTTGTACTTGGGTTGAATCTCAGCCATTATCATCTTAGTTTCTTGTTGAGATTCACAAAGGTTAGTATGATCACTTTCTTCCCCCTTATTCGACTATTGTTGTGTGTTTAGAGATTTTTCATAATCTTCTCGAGTTAGATATGGTTGTGTGCAGTCATCACCGAAGTTCGTGACATCATTATCCGAATCTCCGAAGTCTTGAAAATCGTTCGCTCCTATAAAATTTTCGTTCTTTAAGGGAGCTTGTATTTTTTTATCTTCGTTTTTTATTTGTCTTTGCTAGTTCGGGGGGTTGGGGTTCCTCTTGAAATCCTTTTTTGGGAAAGAATCAGCTTTGGCCTGTTCGAGCTCCATTCTGGATATTTTATTAGAAAGTTCTTTAATTACTCTGGCCATATCGTCTACCCTATCATATGTGGATCTATTAGACCCCGACGGACCTGCTTGTTCTCTAAAGCGTTTAGTCTCCTAGTTTGTCATTTCTACTTTAGCTTTAGGCTTACCAGAAGCCATCATATTAGACTCAATTTCTACAGCATCATCCTACATTCGGTTTAGGGTGGCTCCCCTTATTTCTTGCAAAAGGAGTGCGAAATCCGGTTCGAAAGCCCCCGCGAAAGTTACCTTGGTCGTGGGTTGGGACGGTTTAATCTCAGCTGGGATTTTGTTATACAGTTTGTTAAATATTTGAACAAATTCCATGACTGTTTCAGAATTCTTTTTTCTTAAAGACCCAAATTCTGTTAAATAATATAAGAGGTCCTTTCTTTCGCCCCACTGTCTGAGGAAAGCATCTTCTAAGGCATCGTAAGACAAGATAGATGCTACAGGTAGACTCTGAAACCAAGTTCAGACCTGGCCTTCGAAGGTTTGAACAAGAAGCCTCGAATATACGTCTTCATGCTCGATACCTAGGATATCTATGAATTGATCAAAGAAATTAATGTGTTCGGCCGCGGTTAGATCCCCTTCCCCAATGAATTTTGGCATTTTTTTTTATGTAATTTTCAGGAAGGTCGTGTAGAGGAACGAGCAATACCAAGGGGGCATATCTGGCTACAACTTTCGCAAACACTCTGGGAGGGGGGGCAGGCCCTTGGCCTCCGGCTCCTCCTAGAGGAGCTCCTCCCCCTCCTCCTCCGATAAACTCTCCACCTCCTCCTATAAACCCTCCACCTCCTCCTCCGGCGGCTGCCATCATTATTTGTGGAAAGTCGTAAAGGGGGTTTCAGAAAATTAAAAGTGAATCTTTATTTTCTTCATGAGGGGGAAAATCCGACGATGAAAAATAAGGAACGCGTGGACTTAGTTCCTCAGATTTGCAAGAGACGAAATCGGGAGAACTGACAGGTGTGGAAACCGAATGTGTAACACACTCTTCAGAATTAGGTGAGGTCGGGAAATTTAACTGAAGGAAAGATGGTACGTTGACTGCCGACGAAATTTCAAGAGGGCCCCTTCCTTTGTGTACTAAGGGGACTATTGGATGAATCTCGCTCCTAACTTCGGAGAAACTTGATGTTAAATTTTTAGTATCAAAGAGAGGACTGAGTGAAGTTGAGGGTTCAAAAGGACTCTTAGTCTTCAGTTGTGGGGGTTTAAGTTTGTAGACTGCAACGGTTGGCTTAATAGAGCCTCTCGCCTTTAGAATCTTCTCGAGATCGATATCGGGCGTAATCTGCTTACCATCCGGGTTTTGTCTGGTATTCCTTCGACTGGATGCCAGTTTATTATTTGTGGAGTTTCCAAGTGAAAGATTGAAAAGCCTTAAAAGGGTGTGTACTCTTTGTTCACTATCAAAGGGTAACACTTTCAATGAAAAACAAATGTCGTTTTCCCAAGGAAAAATATTTCGTAACTTCGGTCCCCGACAACGACGCCAAAAATATGTTGTTCCAGAGTCTATACTTAAGGCTTAGAAGTACAGTGTCTAGGCATCTGAAAGTGGGTAAAGGGTGGAGGAGAGAGAAACGTCGACCTTCGACAAAGGAAACTAGGGAAGATTTCTACGTTGGCATTGTCTAGCTTCCAACTATTCCTGGACGGTTATATCATGTTCAATCGCTGCCAATGAATGTTCGAGTTCAACCTGGGTAGTGGTTGTTTTAAGAATAGTATCAAAAAGGTTTAAGGCAATGTGCATTTGATTTGATAATCCAGGTTCGATATTGGGTTGTGTTGGTACAGGGATAGTCATGGAGGAACAGTAAAATAAGAAAAACTTCAGAGAGAAATTATGTGTTGTCTCAATTTGGTCGTATAAAAGAGAATTTACAGTTTCAGAAATAAAACGGGGTGAAAATCAAAGGCTCTTTCCCGTAACTGAGTTATATCTTAATAAAAGGTATGAGGTGGGAGAAAAACATTTAGCTGTCTATCGAATAAGGCTCCTATCAAGGGAGAATCTCATGTATAAACAGAAGAGGAAAACTGTAAGGAAATAACCCGATGAAGCATAAAAAATATATAGAATTATGAAAGTGTTGACTGATCTTACACCTGCCGATATCTAGTACAGAGGAAAAACAGTAAACAATTATAGAAAACCAAAATTTATTCTCTATAGTAGTGGTCGTACTAAATTATAACGAAGCATTCATCAGTTATGAATATGAAATGAAATAAAATATGAGATACAAGAAAACAAACTCATAACATAGTCCTGACGGAATTGAGAATCTTCAGATTTGCTTTGTATTAACTCTCAAAATGTAAAAACTCTGTTACAATCGACACAAAAAGGTCCAACCCATTTTCTTTCTTTCTATGGTATATTTATACAGTTTTTACAATAAGACGGAATCTCAATCGTTACAAAAATTTCAGTTATGATAGAGAGGAGAGCAATCACTACATTTCTTCTTCTCTATCTTTACTTGGTGCTAGAATTTTGTCCCCACGCGTGCTTGGTACAGGTGACACATCTTTCAACCAGCCGAGATACCAGCCTTGACGGTTCTGCTTGACAGTTGGCCTCAAAAGAGTAACAATCTAGGGCTAATTGTGATAGCCTGTCTTCCATCTGTCTGTCTATGATGTCGATAGCGCATAATTGCGCGCTTGGTTTAATCATACATTTGTTTATTTGGACTATGTCTGCCATAGTCACTCGGGAGATCTCGGTCGAATCTCTTTCCTCTTTGTCCTTGAAATCAAGTGAGATTTTTGCCATATTCATTTGAATCAATGTCTTGACATTACCTCCGCTATCAATGCCTAGTACATTGCCATCTATAGAACTAAAGGCCTCTTCTAAGGAATTTGTTACCCTTTTGGCTTGTAGCTTGCCTTCCGTGATGCTGTGCTCCCATTCTTTTAATAGAATGTTTCCTCTGGTCTACTCTGAAACGGTGAACCTGGAAGTACTTCCTGAATCCCTGTTGTTTGTGGCTATCACAGCCTCTTGGAAGGCAACCTGTGCTACTCCATCTTCCCTTTCTCTAGCAGTTAAATTCTCCAAAACCTGATCAACCAGAAAGAAGTTGTCCCGAATCTCCTCTACCTTGCCGAGTAAATTTTGTTGGGCCGTAGAGACTCTTCTCCGAATCTCCATCGCTTGAGACTGAAACATCCCGATATCTATCACTTTGCTTTCGGCGATTTCCACCCTAGCCTGCAGTTGTTGGATTAAATCTTTTTTCTGGCTTGCTTGTATCTGACCATCCTGAACCACCAGTTGTGCTTGTTCGAGCTTAGTCTTGAGTAGCTCTATCTCATTTTTATCAGCCAACCTTGCTTGCTCTATACCTACACTCACCTGGTCTTTGGTAGTCTCTGTTGTTGTGGCTAGTCTAGCTTCCAGGGTCTTGATGAGGCGATTCTTTCGTTTCAGCTGGTTTTTCAAGACCCCGACTAAAAATCGATTCACCGTGGCGTATGCTCCTAGTGTCCCTGCTATTTTAGTCGTGAATTTTTCATTCCTCTTGTCTTTTCCATCAATTATAACTTTATATTTCTTGGTCGTTGACTCTCCTTCCTGATAGAATTCCCTTTTTACGACTGCCCTTCTCTTCTTATCGAAGAAAAACTCATTCAGAGGGAGTTCTTCTACCCTTATAGGCCTTAAATCTTCATTGAAGATCCATCCTGCATCAATATTTCCCTCAGTTGACTGCAAGGGGGTAACTGATGTGATAGGTTCTCCTATCTACTTCACTGATTTTCCCGGAGTAGTAACCGGACTCTGCTTCTTCGGCGTGTTGGGAGTCTTTATCTCTGCTTTTGGACTCTTAGTTTGCTCTCCCTCATTCTGGTGTTTTTCTTGATCATGATTCACACCCTTAGAGCCTTCGACATCTTTTTGTTTCACCTCTGTCATACTCGGACTCTCACCCCGCAACACTGCGGGAAGACAACTACGTCGATGTTCTTGGATATTCAGAACATTGGCTCTTTCTTCGGGTGCCAAGGTTTGTATTCGAGCTAGAATCTTGGTGTAGGACCTTGCGCCTCGGAAAATGTCATCCGAGGGTGAATTCTCATGCTCAAATCTCTTGAGCCCACAACTAGCCAAATGATTGCTCACGACCCTTTGCAGATCGTGCTTCTTGTATTCAATGAGGACCAAATTTAGGTCTTCCAGGGCTGTTGCCTCAGCTTTTGCGTGCCCAAAATCTAATAAAGAATATGAATTTAAATGAACAGGAAAAGGTGGCCATACCTTCTTTGAGTATCCCTTAAGCTCCTTTCTTATACCACCGATTATTGTTTGTCTAGCAACCTCATGACAAGCCATCTTGTCGGGAATGAACAATGGCAATGCATGCGGGGGAACAGAAGCCCCAAAAACTCTGAGGCATGAAAATTTGGATTCTACATACCAGTCAACTATGCTGCTCAGATTTGTCATTATACTGTCCGAGATCCTGGGTAGCGGGTGATCGAAAATAGTGACATGTAGGGGCACCATCACCCAGTTGAATATTTCGTATACGAAATTTGCCGCTTTGTTTTCCCATAATTTTGAATGATAGACGTGTATGGGCTCGTCCTCTTATGGAGTCCAACTCCAGCTCATTAAGGGAAATAGCGTTAAAAAAGAAACGGCGTCCATAATGTATGAAGACATAAAAAATGAAGCAATTTTTCCACTTTCTTTCTGCGCTCGATACTCTGTGACCCGACTGGTCAGGCTATCGGATAGCATCTTCTCCCAGTCGAAGGAACAACCTTCAGCGACTCGAAACATTAGAGGCACCCATGGAAGAAAGAAATGTGAGGTGTCCTCTCTCCCATATAATCTGCATGTCATCATAGCTACATACTTGTATTACGGTTCTAAAGAAGCTATTGAATATATACCATGATTGTCTGCCTTGAACTTCGCGGTGCGTGAAACCCAATCTTTTATTAAGCTAGACATGGTTTTATCATACTGCACACATTCCTTCTGTTTGAATTCGTCTAAGAATTCGGTACCATATGTAAAGTTGGACGTTGTGGGCAACTTATACATGGATTGCAGATGTTCAGGCTTGAAAGTCCCGATGGTGACCTTCTGCTAATTCATGATGGTTCTGGTTTGTATGTCCACATGGTCTAATGCCCATTGGACCATATCATAATATGGTAGTAGTCTTGGCCTGGCTGCTACTTTGTGCATTCCAGATTGGATGACGATCTTGTACTTGGTGGTTATATCATCTTTTTCATTGTCGCTGGAATCATCGGAATAATCCACCAATTTAGCCTGCAGAACATCGTAAATGAAAGACCAGTTCGAGATAGAGTCGACACTTCGAGGTGAAGTATCAGTAACGTTGTCCGAGCCTTGTCTTGAAACCTCAACACTAGCTTTGGATGCTTTTCGCGGGGCCATGACTGGAGATTGTTCTTTATCTCTTCTGCGATAGAAATACGTATACATACAGAAGTTAGCTCGCTCAGAGATTGTGCTCTGCGTGGTATAGAAATGCATTTGTCATAATCAACAACAGTTCTATATATATTCGAAAACTCGGTACTCTTTTAGATGAAATCTGTCAAATCATGCTCAGAAATAAATTTAACCATAAAAACCTGAGCTTTATTCATCGATTCGCCCTATCTCCTAATTAATGCCATAAATTTTGGCGGTTTAAAGTGTCAGTTGGCGTATGGAAGAAATAAGGCTACCTCATAAATCACGCAAGCGTCAAAAAGAGGGATGTATTGATTTAGCTTAATTAATCCAGTTTTACCAATGTTAATTAATCTTTCGCCACTCGTTGTATCGGGAATTTTGCTTTGACCTTTTGAACCTTTAACCCCCGAAATTGCAATGATTGATTTTGATTAATAAAAACGTAATTATGATTAGGAGCTTAATTAATTTCATAATTATTTATATTCGCCGTATCGTGACTCGGAGCTTCGAAGGTAAGTTTCCGGGAAGTTTGCATGCCGAGCTGGGAAACCGCGAGATCGCGATAATACGACTTAATTAAAAGGGAAAATAAACTTGGATTAAGTGATTAATTAATTATGTTCATACCCTTATCGTGATTTCGCGAGTCGGGATTTAGACAATATAACTTTTAAAAAAGAAAACGTCGAGTGGCGAATTGCCGGCAGAATGTTACCATGGTTTAGCTTTTACTTTTAACCTTGACATGGATTACTAAAATAAAGACTTCGAGTTCTCGGCTATCGGGGCTACAATAATAAACTTTTGGATTTGGTGAATGCCGAGGTGCGAAAACTCGATGACGTTTAATCATGGTTTATGAAAACTTTACTCCTATTACTGTCCTAGGTAAAAAAATTAAAACGATTTCACTGTTTCGTTGCTCGAGACGTGTGAACTACGTGATTTATAGCATCCGACCTACAAGATCCCGAGGTAGAACAAAAAGAGGAAACATTTTTATGAAAGGTAGAACTCGCCTCGAGAGTACAATAATCATCGTTGTTTGCGTGATAAAGCTTCAAAGATTTTGAAACCACGGACGGAAAATACGAAAACCATCTTTCGATTTCGAGCATTAAAAATGAAATTTGTGACGGGCTAGAAAAAACAAAGGCGGCTCCAACAGGTGGTTTTCTCAATTTAGTATGGGGTTGTACTTGGATGATTGGACTTATATGTTTTTCAGATCTTGGAGGTAACACAACCCAAGACAGATAGATAAAATATGCAAATAAAAATAGAGTGCAAAGAAATTTCAATGTTGGAGATTATGTCTTCATCAAAGTGAAACAAAGGAAGATCTCTCTGAATATTGGAAGTTTTGTCAAGATATCACCTAGATATTGTAGGTCATTTGAATTCTTTGATAGAATAGGGATATTTGCATATAGAATTGCATTTCTTGCTAACATTGAAGCTCAATTTTTTTTCCATGTTTCTTTGCTTAAGAAATATGCACACGATCCTAATCATGTATTGATTGATTGGGTTGTGATCTAGGTGGAGCAAGAGGGATAGTTACAAATATATTCATTGATTATACTTGAAATGAAAGTAATATTCCTCTAAAGTTGAGCCATCAAACAAATAATGATCCAATGGAAGCACTTTGGTTCCATTAAGGCTACATGCAGATTGGAAGATACCATGAAGGAGGCATGTTCATTTTTACTTTGATCTCAATATGCACCTAGTTCAATGCTATTCCGAAGGGGATGTGAATGCAATACCCCAATTTTGACCCCTAAAATGTATTGGATCAGATCTTGTATGGTTCCTAAATGTGTGGTTATAATGATGAGAGTCAAGCCACGTGAGCTTAAATAAATGAACCCTTGTATAAATGATGTACATATGTTTATATGGATTCCTAATATAGAGCTCAAGGCCAAGGTCCAACTAGTGCATAGGTATGCATGTAGATGATGTAAATATAATTCAATGGACCATGTGGTAGGCTTACCTCAATGAAGTTAAGCTATGTAAATATTAATGATGGAATACAATATATAATGGTTCAAGGTGGATACACAAAGCATAAGAGGGGATATTATTCCACTAAAGGGGAAGAGAAAAGGAGACATATGGGAAAGTAATCCTTTATTGCCAAGTGTTAACCTAATATCTCATCTATTTTTCTATCATGTGCCTTGAAGGAATCCATCCACTTCCATTGACCTAGAGAGACAATCACTAACTGCTTGTAGAGGTTGGTAGGGAAGTCTACTCATGTATTTATTAAAGCATGGGATTAGTACAATCATTATGGGGAAACATAAGAGTACTACATTCTCTTGTCAAAAGAAAAGTCATGCATCATTCCCTCAACTCTTTCATTGTCATTCATTTGTTCTATCACATTATCAAGCTCACGCTTTACATTTTTTTTCATAACCTATTCTCCATTGTTAACAATGAATTAATCTAGAAATTAACCCACTCAAAATTATGAAAGAGGAAATGTAGACATTGGATAAGAGATAAATGCTTGTAGGTGAGCATAGAGACTGGAAAAGTTAGGAAGCCTTCACCTACTATGTATTTGTTTCTCATTATATGCTTGAGAAACAGGTATTATTTTTGTAGGCTAATCCCATAATCTATTTGATAGATTAGACTCCTTTTTCCTACACTAAAGAGAACTGGAAGGAAATCCCTAAGGGATTATTGAGTAGTAAAGGGAATATATTCATAGTGCCATGGTTGTTTGATGGTTGGATGAGATGCCTAGATTGCTATGTAAAGATCATATTAGTTGAGCCATGAGATTAATTGGGTTGGGTTGAGTGAGCTAGAAACTTGTATCTTGGTTCCTTTTCCTTAGTGGTCTCATAACTCTACTTGGGGGTGAAATTTACACTAGATGCCTATGATTGGGTGGAAAATTACTCATACATAGCTACTTTCTTGGACTATCTACTACCAAAATATAACCGTTTTATATCTGTATATGAATTTGTACATTAATGTCATTTTTTATTATGGAAATGTATGTGTTTCGCATGTTATGTTTATGAATGTGATTAATTAAGAAGAGCGGAATTTTTTACCATGAATTCTTTTTATCTCATGCTTGTATATTCCACTACATATTTACTATTTTGTAATTTGCTTGCATTTAATTAATTCCATGCCTCCATGGGATACCTTCTCTATTGAAATTATGGTCTCTTCAGAGCTATAATTTTTTGGGTTCCTTACATGTAGATGCATTTAATGAAACCATTTTTAGTGACATGTAAGGTGTTGTTATTTTAGACACGTATATTTTTAGACAATTTATTTATAGTAAATGTTGACATAGTTGTTATCTTCACATTTTGAGACTCATATTTTTAGGATATAGAACTGTTATTTTTGTGATATCTATTTTTAGCAAGACTATTTTCCATAGGTGGAGGAGTGATGTTGCAGTTCGAGTGTGTAGTGTTGTATTTGTTGCCAAGTTTCAGTTTGGATGGAAGATGTGTAGTAGGTTTTTGGTGGTCATTAGCGGATTGCAAAGGTGTCATATTTGGACACGTGGTGGCTATATATAGATACATTAGAGCACTCATGAGATATGGTTATTATGTGGTAGTCATGACATTATCCAAGTGGGGTAGATTATTTTTCTAGGTATATTTACTATCTTTGAATGTTTGAGTTGACCAAGTTGGCACATGCATGCGAGTTGGTATTTCGGGAAATATTTAATTAAATCCAAGACTTGTCCACTTAACTCAATCTTGCATTATCTTTATAGATATTGAAAGTAATAAAAATAGGTGTATGCATCCATGAAGAAGTATTTTTCTTTCCTTGGGTTAATCTAGGACTAAATAAGGCAAGTTGTGCATGCAAAACTTGTTCATGTGCTTTTATTTGACTAAATAAGACAAGTTGTGCATGCAAGACATGGTTTGATGGTTAATTTAGTTAAAGGAGTGAATCACTTAAGGAAATACTAGTTAACATGTCTTAGAGTAATTTTTACGCATCATATATTAGATTAGTGGTGGAGTAAGGAACATTATCTTTAGATATTATTATCCATTGGATTATTCCATGTAAATGGTTGGACTTAGCCCCATGGGATAGCACAGATTGTAAGATGTATGTATATTCTCTTGGTTTGGGGAGAGGTCACGGGTTTGAGCCTTGTGTCCCTGGGGTCGCGATTTAGCATCCCATATCATTTACGAAGTGGAAAAATATCCAGTAAGTTTTTCGCACGAAATTTCCCATGAAAAAAAAATCGTTAAACTTGGTATTTGATCCTCTCCTATATTTGACATGCAGGGTACACTATCTCTCTTATTCTCTATAAAGATGAGTGGAGATTTTTGAATATTATTTTATAGGTTTTAGAAGCACTTCACCATCACGTTCTTCCATATTTTCCAAACTTAACAACACTTCCATTACTACAAGCCAAACATTGATAAATAAACCCCTAGTTTATTGTATTTATGATGGATTTTCCACCTCTATACTAATATATCAAATCAATTTCTTCTATGCTTTTTAGCTATTTGAACTTTGAGGTTCTTTCCGATATGTGAATCAGGTTGTAAGGCTTGTGTTGTTATATTTATGCTTTTAGTTTGAATTTATCTTTAACTCAAAGAGCATAATATATTTTGATTTTGATTTTTTATTTTTTTCTCCTTAAATTTATTTTAGGAATACTAATCCCATTTAATATTAATTTAAACATTTTATCCCATTTTTGGATGCTTTATGCATGATTGAGGGAAGATTAGTGTGTTGTTTTATTTCAATTTTATACATGGAACTAGGGATGATTTTAGGGGTTAAATTTTTCTCATGGGCTAATTTTTTATGTTTTTTTCAAAAACGAGATTCGTTATTTTAAAAATGATTCGCCCAAATTCTATAGGATAAAATTATTTTACCTTTAAAATGGCCAATCATTTATAGTTGGCATATGAAGGATTAATACTATTCGCCAAGGTTTCTACATTTTAAAATAAATTTCCATCCTTAAAATCATCCCTGCATGGAACTACATGCAAAGAAATAAAACAACATACAAACATCTTAGGGACAACCCCCTAAGGCTTGAAAACCACTAGACTTAACAAAGAGAAAATTAGTATGTGATAAGATTAATTTAACTATAATTATCACTTGGATTTGCTTACCATTTTAGTGTATACTTGTGTGATAACAATTTGGTGTTATTGGTGGGTAGTTCATCAAATCCTTGGACATTAGTAGCTTGTGACTATATGACATTGGTGAGATTTTGATCCGAATTTATGCAGGAACGCAATAAAATACACAAATAACCATGAATGCAAAGATGCAATGGAAATAACACTTCATTTCATTAATATCAAAGAACTGAAATTTGTTTATAGACATAATAGAAATAAACTAGCTATGGTGTTGGTAGTTGATCTCTGAGAAGAGATGTGGCAGCTACATGCCTCTGAACTCTATGTTACCATGAGGCTCAAAGGCCTATCTATTATTGAAAAACAATGGAAACCCTAAACATCCAAAAACCTAACCCTAGGAGATGAAACACCAGAATATGGGCCCTGTCGGGGTAAATTGGTACATCAATTTCTCGGGCTTGTAACTTTGGCATACTATCTTTGTTTGACACATATGATACATCATTAGAAAGATCTATCCAAGGACTACAACTATTAACAAAAAACATCATGGTCAGGAATGGACTAATATTCATCGGAGTTTGATGTCCAAAAAATGTCATTTAGGGCCTCAAAATGGCTCCGAAAGTTCAGGACCCGAAAAACGACCAAAAATAGTAAATTGTGCTACAATTAAGGAAACTAAAAAACTGAAAGAAACAATGGTGGGGGTTCAAGTGGAATAGGTGGGTGGCCACTAATATCCACCTAGATCATTCCTCCCCCTCAGGAAGCAATGGTCCCCATTGTGTTGAGTTCCTGCATGAGATGAGGAAACTTCTACTGAACTTGGTCCCTGGTGAGCCACTTGCCCTGGTGAAGGAGTTGGCCTGCTTTGAAAACTCGATATAGATGGATCCTCTGTTGGCGAGTGTTCTTGATCTGTGTGTCCATAATCCGATCAGTTGTGTCTTGTTCCATGCAGTCTAGGTTTAACTATGTTGGTGTGAGTTGTTTTGCCATGTCAGATGTGTCTAGTAGAGGTGGAAAGTAAGGCCGAAGGAAGTCCACATTGAACATTGGGTGCAGACGAAGGAATGGTGGGATATTGAGCTCGAATTCATTGTCCCCTACAACCTTGGTCCAGCGAGGCGCTCCTTCTGCAAATGTAGCCACACTTTGTCGCCCACCTGGAAGTTGTGTTGCACCCGATGTTGATCATGTCGTTGCTTGTAATTAGCATTGGCTCTATCCAATATGTCATGAACCTATTGGCGAATGTGTTGAATGTGCTCAATGAAGCTATTCGCCTTGGCAACTTCAGACTGGACATGAGTCAAATCAGCACGAGTAGTTGCAAATGGTATGGCTACATCAATGGGGCATAGTGGCTGGAATCCCAAGCCCACCTGAAAGGGGTTGTGGTCGGTTGAGATGTGGAGGGTCCGGTTATAGTTGTGTTGTACATAGTGGAGTCTCTCATCCCATGTGCATGGATTCTTTGAGTTGTACATGCACAAAATGTATACGATCATCCTATTGACGACCTTTGTCTAGCCATCAGTTTGGGGATGGAAAGTTGTGGACTTCGTGAGTTTGGTTTCCAGCATTGACCAGAGGCTGGACCAAAATGTATTGAGGAACCTATTGTCCCGATTTGAGATGATAGACTGTGGGATCCCAAAGTGTACCCACACTCGTTCAAAGAAGAGTTTAGTAGTGGCTTATGTTGTGATATTCTTCTTGCAAGCTGCCATAATGGTCATCTTCGAGAATCTGTCGACGACCATGAAAACACAGTCGTTGCCATGCTTATTAGAAGGAAGGCCTGACATGTAATCCATGGACATGGATTCCCAAGGTTGACTAGGGGTAGGCAACAGAGTATAGAGGCCTTGCTTCTTGATGGTCAATTTGGCAATGGCACAAGAAGTGCAAGATCTGATGTACTTCCCGACATCCTGTCGAAGGTTTGGCCAATAGAAATACTTTTGTAGTACTACCACTATTTTCTCAACCCCGAAATGCCCAATGAACCGACTATAGTGCACTTCCCAAATCATCTTGGCATGCTCACTTGAAGGAACACAAAGGTGTCCCAGGTGACATAGTAGTGCATCCCGAAGGTGAAAATTTGGAACTCGGTTACCCTCCAAGAGCATCTTGTATGTCTGGCCGAAATATGGATCACTCTTGTAGAGAAGCGGCCAATTAGAAGTCTCATTCCCACAAGAGTTGATCATGGTGGTTATCGCCACGATTGGTGGTCAGCTGAGGCAGTCTGTAACATTATTGGTGCCACCCTTCTTGTAATTGATGTTCAAATGAAACTGTTGCAGATATGTGGACTACTTCTGATGGAAATCATTCTACAACTTCCCTTGTGTCTGTATGAATGACAAGGGTCGGTGGTGTGTGTAGATGGTTGTTTCCTTCCCCAAAATGTAATGCTTCCATTGTCGGAAATCCTGCACAATGGAATACATTTCTTTGTCATAAGTGGGATACTTTTGAACTATTTCGGACAGTGTCGCACTGTGATATGCCATTGGATGTCTCTGTTGAGTAAGAACTTCCCCAATAGCATAGTCAGAGGCATTTGTCTCGATCTCAAATAGTTATTGCAAGTATGGTAATGTGAGAACTAGGGCACAAAACAGGCGATGTTTCAATTCTACAAACACCTTCTGTTGAGATTCTGACCAAAAGAATTTTTCTTTCACTCTTCCCTTGGTGACTTGACTCAAGGGCCAAGTGATATGAGACAATCCCAACATAAACTTGCAGTAGAAATTAGCAAGACCCAGACAGTTACAAAGCTTTGATAGAGTGGTCGGGGATGGCCAAACCTAGATGAATTGGATCTTGGCTGGATCCACATGTACCCCGTGCTCATCAATAATGTATCCCATATACTGAACCTAGGTCATGCCAAAAGTGCACTTCTCCAAATTGGCACACAACTTGTGTTTCTGCAATGTTTGGAGGACTTGTCAAATGTGGTGGAGGTGATATTCCCAAGTCTGGTCGAATATTAGGATGTCATCCAGGTACACTACTACAAATGAGTTGGTGAGTGGCTGCAAGATGTCATCCATTAGCCTCATGAAGGTTATGAGAGCATTCGTCAACCTGAAATGCATGACTATCCATTCGAAAAGGCCCTCCTTGGATTTGAAGGCAGTCTTCCACACATCAGACGATTTGATTGGTACCTGGTGATACTCGGACTTCAAGTCGATATTGCTTAAATATTTGACCCCTTTGAGTTGGTCCAGAAGGTCATCAATTCATGGAATTGGGTACCTATTCCAGAAAATGATATTGTTCAATGCCCGATAGTCAATACATAGTCTCCAAGTCCCATCCTTCTTCTGAACCAACATGATCGGGATCCCATAGGGTAATGAACTTGGCCGGATGTGACCTCTTTGCAGAAGCTCCTGAATCTGTCTCTTGATTTCATTATTCTCCAAAACAAAGCATTGATAGATCTGTCCATTGGGAAGCAATGCACCTAGGGTTAGATCGATGGGGTGATTGATCTGATAGTGCAGAGGCACCCCTACGGGTGAGGTGAAGATGTCTCGATACTCCTCCACAACCTTGTCCATTTGTTGTTGTCATGTTGAGGATCCCTATCTGGAGGTCATGGCCATAGTATTCTTCTTGCCTTGAGGGCGGATCATCAGAAAAAAAAAATTTCCCGGTTTCAGAAATGAGCTTACTGCATTGTTTTTTAGTAACCAAAGAGATAGCGACAAGCGATGGTACCTCTCGTATCCTATACAACTTATTTCCCAAGGTAATAATAACAACGTGAGGCTAGGACTCATACACAACATGTCGCTTCCACAAGTATGGTTGACCTAATAATACATCACAAACATCAAGAGGAGAAATGTCACATAATACCTCATCAGTGAAGGGCTTGATGTTGTAGGGAGGGCATCACTTCAAGCTAACACGGAGATCTCGTCCTTGGTGAAGCCACTAGATGGTGTACAACTGTGGGCATGCTATGGTCAACAAGCCCAACCACTTCATAACCTATGCTGAAATGAGGTTCTTTTGGCTCCCACTATTGACAATGAACTGTAGTGGGGAACCCTTTACCCACATCTGGGAGTGGAGGAGATGCTCTTCCTCCTCTGGATCATCCAGTTCTTCCTTTTGTATCTTCATGGTGGAAACGGTGGCGTTGAGCTTCAGATCGATAATCTACTTCCCTATGTCATTCCCCTTCTTGGGTTCTACTTCAGTGTCTGAGCATGCATTTGATTCATAAGCCCTCATCTCGACCACCAGTGACTATTTGGCCCAACACTTACTTGTGTTGTGAGTGGAGATCTTATGGAACTCACACCACTTTCCCGTGTCCTTCTTTAGCTTCACGGTGTTGTTATTTGCTTGCATATTTGGCAGGTTGTCTTGAGACACCATGCCTTTTCTTTGTCCTTTGTTCTGCGGTTTGGGGGCACCTTTCTCTTGCTTTTGATTCCCAGATCCAAAGTCTCACTTCTTTTGTTTGAATTTCTTCTCAATATTGGAAGCATACCGATATGCCGTACCAAGCAAGGAGATGTCGAGGAACTCCATTTCCTCATAAATGTATATGTCTAGACAACTGCGGTACTTCAACACCAAATTTTTCTTTGAATGTTTGATACCCAACTTTGTGCACAGGGTATGGAACAGATTCATCAGCTCATGCACATCTTGATCCCTTTGTTGCCACGGCATAGTCCATTGTATGTATTTTTCCTCATAGCTCCCTATGGGATAATATTGTTCCTTGATGGTGTCTAGAAAATAATTCCAAGTGGGTACGGTTGAGAACAGAGAGGGTTCCTCCCCATCCTCTTTCTTAGAGTAGGTTTCCCAGTAGTCCTTGACATGGGGGGCGACTTTGAGAAGTAAAAAAATAATCTTCTCCCGATCGGAAAAATCATGAATCGAGAAATATCCTTCTAATAGATTCAACCATCTATCTATGATGTATGCATATATTTGGCCATCAAATATGGGAATTTCAAAGTTTACTTGTACCTTAAAAGGGGTTGTGCCTTCAGAGTGGTTGTTGGATGCAGATGCGCCACCAGTGGGAAATCGTTGAAGGATCTGGGCGAAGATATCCATCATCGCATTCCTTTGTTTTTCAAGGGCCTCCTCGAGCAATATTTTGATAGGATCTCATGCTCCCTCATCTTTATTTTCATCCCCCATGGGAGACCATCGAGGTTTGTGAGGCTGATCTTGCAAAGGTTCAACCAAATCAAGCCCTAACTCCTTATACCCTAACCTCGTTGGGGACATGCAAAGAACGATCAAGAAAGAGCAGAGCGCTCTTATACCACTAATACAAATTTATGCAGGAATGCAAAAAAATACACAAATAACCATGAATACAAAGATGTAACGGAAATAACACTTCATTTCATTAATATCAAAGAACTGAAATTTGTTTACAGACATAATAGAAATAAACTAGCTAGGGCACTGGTAGCTGATCTCTGATAAGAGATGTGGTGGCTACAGGCCTTTGAAATATTTGTTACCATGAGGCCTGAAGGCCTATCTATTATTGAGAAACAATTGAAACCCTAAACATCCAAAAATCGAACCCTAGGAGATGAAATGCTAGAATATGGGCCTCGTCGGTGTAAATTGGTACATCAATTTCCCGGGGTCGTAACTTTGGCATACTATCTCCATTTGACACATATGATACATTGTTATAAATATCTATCTAAGGACTACAACTATTAATAATGAATATCATGGACTAGAACAAATTAATTTTCGTTAGAGTTTGATGCCCAAAAAACGTCATTTAGGGCCTCAAAACGACTCCAAAAGTTCAGGACCCGAAAAATTGCCAAAAATAGTAAATTGTGCTACAATTATGGAAAATGAAAAACTGAAAGAAACAATGGTGGGGGTCCAAGTGGAATAGGCGGGTGGCCACCAATACCCACCTGGATAAGACTTAAGTTATTTGATTTATATTTTTGTACCACCTAGCAACTCCACTATTGTAGGGTTGTCTCACACTAGAAAAATTTAGAATATCTTCATAGTGGACCCTACATAAGGCATGTTTCCATTTCTTAATGACCTGAAAAACCATTTGAAAATAACAAGGTTAAATCACCACTGAAATCTCCCATGATGATATGACTATTGAAGGGTCAAGGAAATTTGCAAATATAATGATTCTTTATTGTTTATCATGGTTGTTGAATTCACATAGTGGGTGCAAGACAGTGTGTTTGTGTTCGAGAATTTATCTCACATTAAGAAAGGATAAGATGAAACTTTTTACATTTTTCATATCACATTTTTCAAGGAATTACATAAGTTTCATCCATCATTCCAACCAAGAAAATCTAGTGTTTTACCAACTTATGTTTTTCCTTTTTATTTAGAATTTTGTTCCCTCCTATGGAGGGATTTCCAAAAAACGTTAGAGACAACCTTTTGTGTTTCCCTATGAGTGTAAGAATTCATTATCTCTATTGAGAAGGAAACATATAGTGGAATCATGACATGTGAGTAACATGACTCATACTTGGATGATGCTTATGATGAGGACCCTCCAATTGACACCATGGATTCTAATGCTTGCAAGGATTTGCAAGAGTAGGATCATCATTATCATACTCATCAAGAATAAGAAACATGATATCGTTTGTTGGAAACCATACATATTGAGAAATAGACTAAAGGATAAGTTCTCATGTCCCAAAGATTATATGTTGATGTTTGTGGTGAAGAGATCTCAAATCTTATTTATGATACTAATAGTGAAAGCTTGAAGGTGATGAAATATAATTTTAACGCTCACTTCTTGATGAATTCAACGAAATTTCCATGGATAATGAATGGGATAGATCATACCTTGATTTCCTCAGCTTTGTGTACAAATAAATATATGATTATGGGGTATTTTTGGCTTCTCAAATATCCAATTGTAAATATGATTGTTGTATTGGTACATATACATTTGTTGGGAAAATCAATTTCTATTGATGGTGATGGAAAGAACCTTTTGATTTCTTCTCATAATATTTTGGATGACATCCATAATGAAATGCGAGTCCATGAAGAATTCCCCAACAATATAGAATATCATCTCCCACATTATAGTAATAACAAACAAACAAATATAGTACTGATAGCTAGGGTAATTGATTGTGTGGAGTATGATTATTTTACCAAGTATGTTGTGAGTATAGAGAGATATGATCCAATTCATAATTGGATGGAATCAATTCTCATATGAAGTGCAACCTCTCTTGGAAACAAAATTGAAACATTGACTTTCAAATATATGAGTTTTGAATGTTCTCCTTTGCTTATAAAAAACAACGTGATTGGAGGACCAACATGTCTTTGAATGCCGTTCTCAATATCCATGTTTTGTTTCACCATCAAACACAAGAGAAGAATTGTCCTTAAAAAGATGGTTAAATGGTTGCACTGGGAATCTAATTACACTTAATAATTGATGATTTATATTAAGTTAGGTTAGGGTAGTAAGAGTCAATTTTGCCTCATTTTTCATTTTCTAGTTTGTTGCAATAAATTTCATATTGTTGTTTTTATGATTAGTTTGCATATATTCAATCCATATTTTTGCAGTTTTGAGCTAAATAATTGTTCTACATATGCATGAGCAATCATAGGTGATATATTTTCCCTTATCTTTGCTGAAGTTTTTTGGTTTTAAGTTTAGTTTCCAAATCTGATATAATTATGCATCAAGGGGAGGATAAGGCCCTTATCTAGGTCGAGTCTAGATGAGGTCACTTTCTTTTTCAACTTAATGACTTGGTCAAGTTTTAAGTCATGTTTAGGCATGGGAACTTAACATTGATGAGATGATGGGAGAGTCTTGAATCATATCGTTGGTGTGTTTCATCATCTTCAGTGAGTCAAATATAAGTCAAGTCTTGTTGGTCGACACCTTATCCATCTATAGGAACAAGGCACTATCTATTGATTCATATTTCTAAGATTCACACTACTAGAATGGATTACATCATTTTTCTTCTTCTAGCAGATCTTTCCTCATTGAGTCTGACACATTATCTAAGGATTTGTCTATAATTAAAGAACCTTGATTTGTTATCCTCATTGGTGTCCATATTGCATCCAATAATATCTCTCATTATTGAGGCCTTATTGGATGAACCTTCTCAACACTTGAATTTATAAATATTTCACACTGACAGGGTTGCGCTCATTTCTTGGAGCCCATTAGCCTCATTGGTGGGTTTCCTCACAACTACCAAGTGTTTTCATCATTTTCATATTAGATGGCTTCTCCTATGATGTTGACTTCAATTATTTTTTCAGTGGGTGATATGTACAATTCAAGGTAGTTGTAGGTTTCAATTGCAAATGAGAATGTGTGTCCCTATACCATTTTTATAGTAGCTCAAGAAAGGTACGACAAGACAAAATCCATTTCCTTATGGATAGAAAATACTATTTTGTGAGACCAAAGTTTCAAACTAGATATATTAATAGGTTCTCAACATCCCATAGGGGATTGCTGTCACTTTGAGTCACCATTGTTAACCCCCAAATTATGACAAGAAACTAGAGGGTTAATTTCTAGCTTGATTTAATCATCCATGAGTACATTCAAGGTTTCCTATGGTTCAATATATTCTATGCTTTGACTTTCATCATATTTTGAGGACTTGCAGTTTTAGCATTTCTCCTACTTTTTAAGAGCTAAAGTTTTGGGACCCACATGATAGATTGAAATGCATAGTCTCAGTCCTTGTGAGCTCACAATTCCATTGAGCCTTTTTGGTGAAATGCAAGTTTTTTTGTGAAACTTCTATTTTTAGGAATTAGGGATATAGGGCTTATGTATCGAAATAGAGCAGATATTTTAGTTCCTTACACATATAATAGTTTGATGAGACCATTTTTAGTGACATGTGAGGTGTTTTTATTTCTAGAAACATCTATTTTTAAACATGTTATTTATAGTAAGTGTTTCCATAGTTGTTATCTCAACATTCTAAGACTCATATTTTCTAGGAGGTGGAATTTGTTTTTTTGGAACATTTGTTTTTAGCAGGTCTATTATTTGTAGGCCAAGGGGTAGTTTCATGGTTCCAATGTCCAATGTTAGATTTGGTGTCGGGTTTCATTTTGGATGGAAAATGTTGATCTATATTGTATAGAGAATGAAATGAAAGGAAAGAATATGAATGGAAACATACACACATAAATATTTCAAACAACACAGTCATACAATGAAACCCAAATTCTATTAATGCATAAAATAGTAAAAGACTGAAAAATGAAAATCAATAGAACTAGCTAAACTGATGGTAACTTATCTTTGAACAGGTGTCGGCTACTCTCATTCACAAGAACACATTAAAAGAAAATAAAAATGGTTGTTTAACATAAATTACTAAACCCTAAGGGGAAAAAACCCTAAATATACAAAACCCTAACTCTAGGAGATTAAGTTCTAAAAGGATTGTGCTCCCTGAGTTGGTTAGTTGATACATCAACTTCAAAGGGGTGCAACGTTTGCATGCAATCTCCATTTGGGGAGCACAATAGCTCATTGGAAATATCTAAGTGAGAAGTACAATTTTTTATGTTCCCGGGAAATCAATGGCCAGTCAGGCCCATGAATGGCCAAAAAACATCATTTAAGGCATCATAATGACCCTGAAATTTTAGGACCGAAAAAATTTTAGATAAAAAAAACTACCAAGATGGAGAACTATATTGAGTTAGTGGAAGAGGTGGGTGGTCACTGATGTCCACCTAGATTATTCCTCCACCATTAGGAAGTAGTGTTCCCCATTGTTTCAAGTTCCTTCATCATATGGGGAAACTTTTTTTTCATTTGACTCCACGTGAGCCACTTTCCTTGGTGAAGAAGTTGTCCTGCTTTGACTACCTAATAGAGTTTTATGTTCTGCTAGCAAGTGACCTTCATGTTGGTTTCCATGATCCAATCCAACATAGCCTACTCAATGTAGTTATAATTTATTTTTGTAGGGGCCAAATGCTCAACCACCTCTAGAGTGTCCAATATGGGTGTAAATTATTGTCGAGGTAACTCCACATTAAATATAATGTGTAAGCCAAGGAAAGGGGGAATACTCTATTCAAAATCATTTTCACCCATAGTATTCATGATGATGTAAGGCCTATATCAGAGTGTTATAAGATTCTTATGGGGGCCTGTGAGGTTTTCTTTTTGAAAAATAAACTACACCTTATCACCAACCATAAACTTGTGTGGAACCCAATGTTGGTCATGTTGTTGCTTGTACTTGGAATTTTCTTTCTGCATGATATCATGAACCTATTGTTGGATTTGTTGGATTCACTCAAAAAAAATGGTTTTTCTATCTACCTTAGTCTAAGCATGGGATGAATCTTCTTGTGAAAATGTAATGGGTAGAGTTACATCAAAGGGAGGAAATGGTTGTAACCCAAAGAACAATTGAAAAGAGTTGTGACCAATAAATTTGTGGAGGGATCTGGTTGTAGTTATGTTGAACATATGGAAGTCTCTCTTCCCATGTACATGGATGCTTGGAGTTGGAAATGCATAGGATATACACAATCATCCTATTGACCACTTCTATTTTTCCATCTGTTTGGGGGTGGAAGGAAGTCATTTTGGTCAGCTTGTTGTCTATTAGATACCATAGGTTGGACCAGAAGGTACTAAGAAACCTACTATCCCTATATAAAATATTGGACCATGGTAGCCCAAAATTAACCCTAACACACTAAAATAAGAGCTTAGTAGTGGCTTCATATGTGATACTCTTTTTACACGATTCCAAAATAGCCATATTTGAGAATCAATTGATAACCACAAAGAAATAATTGTTACTGTAATGTCCCCAAGGTCGAGCCCAGTTGTAAATCTGATGTATGAAATGAATTGTAAATATGTGTTATAGGCTGGTGAGCCAAGTTTGTATAAGCCAGTGGGCTTATGTGATTGTTAGGCCAGAGAGCCTAAGGGTTGGAGGCCAAGGGCCTGATTTTGTACTTGTATGTATGCAACACATTAATAAAATATAAACATCGTCGTGTGCAGACCGACCACGATGAATGAGTGATGGGGGACTGAGATTCCACAGAGTGGGAAAGGAATTAGGGTCTGGAAGGTGGGAAAAAGGGGCTAAGTGTTGAGCCTAGGGGCTTAAGCCTTGGGAATAATATTTTATTATTATTCCAAAAAGCCACGTGAATTATGTTGAATGTGATGTTTTATCCTAAGTTCTTGGGGAAGGACGAGGGACTGCCAAATGGGAAGGAATGCATGCTGATGGAATGACTATAGTTCCATGGGTGACAAGTGTCAAGCCTAGTGCATGCGAATAAAATGGCCAAGATGAGCCGTGAGAGAGGTTCCTCGCCCATTCCACCCTGACTACCTGAGCGTGTACGGTCTATGAGCAGTACGATAGACCCGAGCTCTACAGAGAACCCTCGTGCTTCCCTGTGAGCCAAAAAGCCTGTGTTTGGCTCTGAAAAATTGTGTATATCCTCTGTTTTGAAAGTCAATAAGCCTGTGCTCATTTCTGAAAAGGTCGGGTTCACCCTCTCCGTTCTGAGCTGTGGAACCTATGTCATTCCCTGCGTGGATTTTTTGTCACACATTCCCAAAAACCAACACTATGAGACCTTGCGCCATTGCTAAGCCTGTTTGGGAAGCCCATGTTTGTTTTTCAGGTTGGCTATGGTGGCCATGCAGAGCTAGACTACGCGTGGCTTGCTGGCCAATGCAAGTTTTGATTGAGCCTATGTATGACCTCTCTCCAGGTGAGTGAGGTGACTATTGTTGGAAGAGGCAGGTTGTCATGCCTGTGAGAAATTCTCTCCAGGTGAGAGAGTTTGTTGGGAAGTGGTTTCTTCCAGAGAGTGTCCAACACCAGCTTCGGGCTCTGAGACTTCCTGATCCGGCCTATTTCTGAGACCCAGAGAGGGAGGTTAGCACCGATGGAATGTGCTTGTGAAGGTGTATACTCCAGGGAAGAACAGGCATGTTGGGAATGAGAGTCTGGTAGTAGTGGGTGTAAGATGGCATCTTGGGAAGAATCCTTCTGGTTTTCTGTGTTGTTTTCCCTGTAACCTCAGCCTATCCTAGGATTCCTTGCCTTGGGGTGGAGCTTAGTCCCAGCTCGGGGGTGACCCACTGCTAAGTTGATGAGCAGTGTGGTCTAAGGCTGGGAAGTTCATGGAAGGCCTGCACGTGGTTGGTGGAATCTACCATTGTTTCGAAGATAAGTATCAGATGATGTGTATTCATGTATTCCGCTATGTATATCAATTTAATGTTAATTCTATTGATTTTTGATTATAGCAGTAAATCTTATGTTCACTCTGAGTTTAACTGTATTTCTTGATTAAATGCATGTTATTACTATAATGCCAGTATGAGCTATGTACAAAGTGGTGTTATAGTTTTGTTTAAGAGTGATTAAGCCTTGGTAACAGAAAAGGTATGTTACAAATTGGTATTAGAGCCAAGGTTTCAACGTTGAGCCTAGATGAGCCAGTTGAGTGGTCTTTGGACCAAGATTTTTAGGAGAAATTGTGTTTGGAGGACTAATTTTGGACCTTTGAATGTTCCTGAGTGTCAAGGAGTCACTTGACCGTGTTACAAAGCTCAAGAGATATAGAGATGTTGTGAAGCTGCAGTCGGTGTGGTCTATGGACACAGGGAGAGAAGACTCCACACTAGAAGTATTGGAGCGTTAGGATCTGTTCGGAAGGGAAGGAAAACCCTTGTGACCATCAAATCTGGAGAATGTGCACAAGGTTTAAAGACCCTTTGGAGTTGTATGGTAACGTGGAAATCGCGAGACATGAAATCCTGAAGTTCATCAGGACCGTCCATTGGGGGAACCACATGGCTGTCGAACGACGTTTCGACACCCGGGAAACTAAAAAGGAAGACCCTTGTGTTCACAAGTTGTGAGTTAGCGAAACAATCTACACCGTAGATCGTAGGAGAGGAATTGACTGTCGGATCAAGTGGAAGAGTAAACCGTAATTTGGGATTTCAGTGAACGAAAGTTCGAGATGAGGGATGCATGAACTCCCGATGCCCGAAACCCAAAAACACCGAAAAGATTTGTGCCATAGATCTGAGGAAGGAGTCTAACCGTTGGATTTTTCTTGGAATGGACATGGGTGCATGAATGTGTACCACATGCCAGTGAGTCGAGAAAACAGGCGAGAGTGGTGGGACCCGATGATGTCACTGAGGGTGACATGGACCCTCTAGAATGTGCCACACGCCACTGTGGTTAAGGGCGACAACTCTGTTGTGGGCCCGGAGAATAAAGTAAATCAGAATTTTGGATTTCAGGGATTGTAGTGACAAGGAGTTGGAAGTCGCTGCATAGTGAACTTCTAGAACTGAAAACCTGAAGTCCTGAAGTTCTGAAGTCTCGAAGCCATCGGATACTGAAGAACCATAACAGGTTTTAAGGGTGACAGCTATGTTGTGGGCCCAGAGAGCAAGGAAACTGAATTTTTGGAATTCAGGAATTGAGGCGATAAAGAGTGGGAGTCTCTACATCATGAATTTCTGGTCATGAAATCCCGAAAGGATCTGGACCATTAAATCCAACTCATCAAGGATCATTGGATCCTGTATAAGAAACCATGTATCATATTTCGAGGATTGTAGCGACAAGAAGTTGGGAGTCACTACTTCGTGAACTCCCGGGTACTGAAGACCCAAAAACTAAAGTGTCGAAATCCTAAAATCTCTACCATAGTTGGCGATAGCTGTGTTGTGGGCCCAGGGAAAAGAGGTCAGGCATTCGTAAGTCAGGAGTCAAAAAGGGAAGTGAGCACGAGAACCTTTGGGGAACCAAAATTATGAAACCCAAAATGCCAAAATCTCGAAGTCCCAAAATTTTCGAAGGACATAAGAACTGTTGAGGATTTAACTGCTGGATCCTTGTGGAAAAAAACCCCGAAAAATGAAGTCCCAAAAATTGCAGAGCCGATAGAGGTCAGAAAACCTTGTGAATTCAAATGTTTCTCACTCACATTGGTTTATGATTATTGTGATTTTATTAAAGGTTTAAGGCCTGACAAACTTCAGATTGATTGCACATTGCATGTGCAGAGTTCAACGAGTGTCAAGACACTAGTTAATCGACATCGAGTATAGAAATGGAAGAGGCGCAGATTGCCTCTGAAATAGAGGATGAAAGAGAAGGAAAGGATGTCAACTTGGGAGTCAAAGGAACAAACTCTAATGGGCATGGAAAAGAGATAGATAAAGAAGAACATATGATGAAACTCATTGAAAAATTGCAGAAAGATGCCCAGGTATGCCAAGCTGATAGCCGAAAGCTCATGAAAGTCAGGGATCGACAAGGTGAATTCAACTTAAAAATGTTGAAGAGCCTGGAAAGAATAGAAAAGAAACTGGAAAAAGAGAGTGACACAAGCAAATCAAGAAGTGTCAGAACCCCTGAGAGGAGAAGAAGATCGAGGAGTGGTAGCAGACATTACCTTCTCTCCCTGAAGCATTCTGGCAGGGAAACACACAGTAGTTCAAGCCTGTCCCCTACCAGAAAACACCAAAAATTTGGAAAGGATGAATTGAAAGGGGAGATGAACAAGATCAAGCCTCCAACGTTTGATGGAGAACATAAGAAGGAGGAAGATGCTGAGACATGGTTTCTTGGCATGAGGAAATATTTCCAACTACAGAATTATTCTGCCCATGCAGAAGGAAGAATTGCAATGTATCAACTGAAAGGAAAAGCATCCATGTGGTGGGATTAGTTTGTGTAGGTGCAGCACATCAGAGAGAAAGAGGTCACTTGGAAGGTTTTTAAGAGGTATTTCGAGAAGAAATACCTGACTAAAAGAGACTATGACAAAAAGATGAAGGATTTCTTCAAACTCAAGCTAGGCAGCATGACTATTGATGAGTATGGACAAAGTTTTCTGGAACTACTGAAGTATGTTCCATTCATCAAAGACAAGCCTATCAAGATTCAGAGATATCTGAGTGGACTACCACTGTTCGTGGGTGACAAGATTTAGTATGACGATCCTAAGACCATGGAAGAAACCATAAGAAGGGTGAAGTGCTTGTATGAACAACAAGGAGAAAGGCCTATCCTTTGGAAGGCTTGGAATGATCAGAGGAAGTTTAAGAAGGAACAGAGGCAGAAGGGAAACAAACCTTCCTTTTTCAGAAATAGTCTTCAAGGACAGCCATCATTTAGAGAACCGAGAATGACTGAAGAGGGAGCACAAAGACTAACACAGACTCCCATTCAGTGTTAGGGCTGTAAAGGAAACCACAAGTACAGAGAATGTCCCCATAAAAATGGTAAAGAGAGAACTTTCCATATTGTTCATCAAGATGAAACAGTGGAAGATATGGGCAGCAGAATGTCGAGGATCTATGTAGCCCTAGACAACAAGCAAGCAGAATTTCAATCGCACATGATTGAAGTTGAAGGTATGATCAACAACTGACCACTTATTATTTTAATTGATTCAGGGGCCATCCATAGTTATGTAGATCCTAGGGTGGTGGAAAGTTTGTGTTTATCAAGAAGCAAACATGAGAATACTTGGTTAGTGCGAGGAAGGTCACTGAATTGGTTAAGTCTTGTTCAGTGGAAATGAAAGTACTAAGCACTAAGGCTGAATTGAATATTATGCCTTTAGGCTCTTACGACTGCTTAATTGGGATGGACTGGTTGGACTAGCACCATGCCCTTCTAGACTGCCATAACAAGAGGTTTACATGTCTGGATGAAGAGGGAAATCGGAAAATAGTCCAAGGAATTCCCAGAGCCGTGGCTGTCAGAGAAATCTCAGCCATGCAGCTGAAAAAGTGCTACAGGAAGGGCTGTCAATTATTTGTAGCCCATGTGGGAGAAGCATCCAGTGATGCAGTTTTGAATCTAGAATACCATGAGGTACTCACATATTTCAAGGACGTATTTTAGGAGGTACCTGGACTACCTCCGAAGAGGGACATCGAATTTTCTATAAATTTGATACCAGGAGCAACTCCAGTTTCGAAAGCTCCTTATAGAATGAGTACGCCAGAGCTAAAGGAGTTGCAATTGCATCTCAAAGAGCTACTAAAGAAGGGATACATTCACCCCAGTGTGTCACCTTGGGGAGCCTCAGTCCTATTCGTGAAGAAAAAATATGGGATGTTGAGGCTGTGCATTGATTTCTAGCAGTTGAATAAGGTAACTATCAAGAACAAGTATCCTCTACCAAGGATCAATGATCTTTTTTATCAGTTGAAGGATGCGAAAATATTTTTGAAGATAGATCTCAGATCTGGATATCACCAAGTGAGAATAAATGATGAGGACATCAGCAAGACCACCTTTAGAACAAGGTACGGTCATTATGAGTTCACGGTGGTGCTGTTTGGACTGTCAAACGCACCTGTTGTTTTCATGTGCTTAATGAATGGTGTGTTCAGGGACTATTTGGACAAGTTTGTCATAGTCTTCCTGGATGACATCTTGGTGTATTCCAAGTCAGAGGAAGAGCATGAGAAACACCTAAGAATGGTGCTGCAAGTGTTGAGATAACACCAGTTGTATGCCAAGTTGAGCAAGTGCTCATTTTATCAAAGGCAAATTCATTACTTGGGGCACATTATATCTGAAGAAGGAATCGTTGTGGATCCTAAAAAGGTTGAGGCCATCTGATAATGGTCAGCACCAAGGAATGTGGCGGAGGTTAGATATTTTATGGGTCTGGCAGGATACTACAGAAGGTTTATAGCTGGATTCTCAAAGATAGCTCACCCTATCACTTCCTTGCAGAGGAAGGAGAAGAAGTTTCAGTGGACTGAAGAGTGTGAGAGCAGTTTCCAGCGATTGAAGCAACTGCTAACCAACGCTCCAATCCTGAAGATTGAAGATCCAAATATTGATTCTGTGGTGTGTATTGATGCGTGTAAGGAGGGGCTGGGAGGAGTTCTCATCCAAGAGCGATTTGTAATCTGTTATGAGTCCCAAAAGATGAAATATCATGAAAGGAATTATGCCACTCATGATTTAGAGCTGGCAGCAATCGTCCATGCATTGAGGAAATGGAGACATTACCTCATGGGAAGGAGATTCAAATTGAGAACAAACTACAATGGTCTGAAGTATTTATTTGATCAGCCGACTTTAAATTCCAGGAAAACCAGATGGCTGGAGTTCCTGTGTGAATATGACTTTGATATCAAGAATATCAAAAGGAGAGAAAATAAGGTGGCCGATGCACTCAGCAGAAAAGTGCACGAATTACATGCTACAACCATTAGCATGTACAAGACTGAGATCAAGGACAGAATTTTGGAAGCTACAAATGCTAATTTGCAGTACATAGGTCTGGTAGCAAAGCTACAGCAGCGTGAGAGACCACAGACCCAGAGAAGTTACACCTTGGGAATTGATGGCTTACTTCTGTATAAAAATAGAGTGTATGTACCCTATGTCCAAGAATTGAAGCTGACATTTCTAAAAGAAATGCATAACGTGGATTATGCTGGACATCTTGGATATTAGAAGACTATGGTAGCAGTCAAAAGCCATTATTTTTGGCCGGGTATGAAGAAAGAAATCGTTGAATACATTGCCATATGTATGGAGTGCCAGAAAGTTAAGGCTGAGCATTGGCACCCAGCAGGGTTGCTGCAGCCCTTACCCATTCCTGAGTGGAAATGGGAAGTGGTGACAATGGATTTTATCACAGGTTTGCCCAGAAAAAGAAAACAACATGATTCAATCATGGTAGTGGTGGACAAGCTTACAAAAGATGCCCATTTTATTCCACTAAAAACCACTCACAGGGCAGCAGATCTTGTTGATATCTTCTTAAAAGAAGTGGCGCACTTGCATGGAATTCCTAAGACAATTGTGTCTGATAGGGACCTGAAATTCACCTCGAATTTCTGGAAAGGATTGTTCAAGGGATTCAGAATGAATCTGAACTTCAGTACAACGTATCATCTCGAGTTTGATGGACAGAAAGAAAGGGTGAATAGAGTAATAGAAGACATGCTGAGAATGTACGTGATGGATAAACTTTCAAGATGGGAAGACTACCTATATTTGGTAGAATTCGCCTACAATAATGGGTATCACGCATCGTTGAAGATGAGCCCATTTGAAGCACTTTATGGAAGAAAGTGCAACACTCCAGTGAGTTGGGATAATCCAGCTGACAGAGCAGTAGTTGAGCCTGAGCTGCTCAAAGAGATGGAAGACCAAATGATAGTCACAGAATC
>JASDQU010306643.1:109425-126534 GCA_032191745.1 Picea mariana
CGAGACCAATTGTAAATATGATGTATGAAATGAATTGTAAATATGTGTTATAGGCTAGTGAGCCAAGTTTGTATAAGTCGGTGGGCTTATGTGATTTTTAGGCCAGAGAGCCTAAGGGTTGGAGGCCAAGGGCCTAATTTTGTACTTGTATGTATGGAACACATTAATAAAATATAAACACTGCCACGTGCAGTCCGACCACGATGAATGAGTGATGGGGGACTGAGCTTCCACAGAGTGGGAAAGGAATTAGGGGCTAGAAGGTGGGAAAAAGGGGCTAAGTGTTGAGCCTAGGGGCTAAGCCTAGGGGCTTAAGCCTTGGGAATAATATTTTATTATTATTCCAAAAAGCCACGTGAATTATGTTGAATGTGATGTTTTATCCTAAGTTCTTGGGGAAGGATGAGGGACTGCCAAATGGGAAGGAATGCATGTTGATGGAACGCCTGTAGTTCCATGGGTGAAAAGTGTCAACCCTAGTGCATGCGAATAAAACGGCCAAGATGAGTCATGAAAGGGGTTCCTCACCCATTCCACCCCAACTACCTGAGCGTGTACAGAATCTGAGAAGTACGATCGACCCGAGCTCTTCCGATAACCCTCGTGCTTCCCTGTGAGCTGAAAATCCTGTGTTTGGCTCTAAAAAATCATGTATATCCTCTGTTATAAAAGCTGAGAAGCCTTTGTTTGTTTTTAAAAAGTTCGGGTTCACCCTCTCCGTTCTGAGTTGTGGAACCTGTGTCATTCCCTACATGGATTGTTTGTCACACGTTCCCAAGAACCAACACTGTGAGACCTTGCACCATTGCTAAGCCTATTTGGGAAGCCCGTGTTTGTTTTTCAGGTTGGTTGTGGTGGCCACGTAGAGCTGGACTTCCCATGGCTTGCTGGCTAGTGCAAGTTGTGATTGAGCCTGTGTATGACCTCTCTCCAGGTGAGGGAGGTGATTTTTGTTGGAAGAGGAAGGTTGTCAGGCATGTGAGCAATTCTCTCTAGGTGAGAGAGTTTGTTGGGAAGTAGTTTCTTCCAGAGAGTGTCCAGCACTAGCTTCGGGCTCTGAGACTTCCTGATCTGGCCTGTTTCCGAGACCCAGAGAGGGAGGTTAGCATCGATGGAATGTTCTTGTGAAGGTGTATACTCCTGGGTGAAATAGGCATGTGGGGAATGAGAGTCTGGTAGTAGTGGGCGTAAGATGGAATCTTGGGAAGAATCCTTCCGGTTTTCTATGTTGTTTTCCCTGTAACCTCAACCTAGCCTAGGATTCCTTGCCTTGGGGTGAAGATTATTCCCAGCTCAGGGGTGACCCTCTGTTGAGCTGATGAGCAGTGAAGTCTAAGGCTGGGAGGTTCATGGAAGGCATGCACATGGTTGGTGGAATCTACCACTGTTTCGAAGATAGGTATTAGATGATGTTTATTCATGTATTCCGGTGTGTATATCAATTTAATGTTAATGCTATTGATTGTTGATTATAGCAGTAAATCTTATGTTCACTCTGAGTTTAACTGTATTTCTTGATTAAATGCATGTTATTACTATAATGCCAGTATGAGCTATGTACAAAGTGGTGTTATAGTATTTTTTAAGAGTGATTAAGCCTTGGTAACAGAAAAGGTGTGTTACAGTTACCATGATTGGTGGAGGGAAAACTTGACATGTAATCCATGGAGACTAATTCCTAAGGATTTTATAGGGTAGGTATAGGAGTGTGGCCCCTTATTCTTAATGACATGTTTAGTAATGGAACATGAAATGCATGATCTAATATACTTGTTGACATCCTTTTAGAGTTTTGGCTAGTATAAATACTTCTAAATTATTTCTATTGTCTTCTCCACACCAAAGTGCCCTGCTACCCAACTATAATGTGACTCCAAAATTATATTTGCATGCTCATTTGAAGGAAAACAAAGGTTCCCAATTAATAGCATAAAGGTGCATCCTAGAGGTGATATTTTGGAACTTGTTTACCTACGCCCAGTGTTTGATATGTAGAAGTGAATTAAAGGTCATTGTCATACAATTGGGGCCAACCGAAGGTCTCATGGTATGAACCCAATGGGAGCATATATGGGGTTAAATGTATATGATATGACCCCAAGGGGAGGCATATATGGGGTTAAATGTACATGAAACTTGTAAATGTATATGTAATAGGGTTTGTGTAATAACAAAGGGGCCACATGTGCAATGTCTAAATAGGTATATATAGATATCATGTAGTCATTATTGAGGAGAGAGGATTTGGATGTATGAATGTATTGGGATATTTGTAGGAGGTTGCCATATTCTTTGAGTTATTGTAACTCATCTCTCTTATCTATATTAGAGTGGTGATCCACACTCACATTGGTGTACATGGTGTGTACTTCTAATTTCTTGTGATATTTCAAGTTTTTGGTTCCTAAAATTTTGTTGTCTCTGAAAATAAGATAGATGAATTGAGTGTACAAAGTGAAGGAAAATAATCGAATGTGAAACCATATCGACACCCTCATTACCAGGAAATATTTCAAGGAACACAAGAATATCGATATCAACATTATCAAGGATGAATATGGAATACTCATCAATATTATTGGAACAAGGCATCACAAAACCACTATTCAACATGATATTATCAGAGACCAACAACTACTACAAATTGGAGAATCTTCAACAACAATACATGGGATCAAGAGAAATAAAATTATGCAACAACTATCCATCAAGGATTAAGATGGAAAATAATTGAGTTTGTATATGGATCACCATAAATGGAAAGAAGAATGAAGGAAAATAAGAAAATAATATTACTTGGTTCCATCACATGTAAAGCCTTTAAATCTTTGAGGACAAATCTTTTGAAGGAGGGTACTATGGTATAAACCCAAAGGGGGAATACATGGGGTTAAATGTACATGTAATTTGCAAATGTATATGTAATAGAGTCCACCTAGTAATAAAGGGGCCACATGTGAAATGTGTGAATAGGTATATATAGATATCATGTAGTCATTATTGAGGAGAGGGGAATTGGATGTATGAATGTATTGGGGCATTTTGAAGATGATTTCCTATTTTTTAAGGATTTATTGTGTAAATCATCCCTTTTATCTATCTTGGAGTGGTGATACATGCTCACATTGGTCTACATGGTGTGTACTTATGGTTTCTTGTGATATTTTAAGTATTTGGATCATAACCTCTCGTGCCCACAAGAGTTGAGGATTGTGGTTAGTTCCATAACTAGGTGTCGACTGAAGCAATCTGCAACATGATCTATGCTTCCCTTCTTGAACTTAATGTTCAAGTGGAAATGTTGTGAGTACATGGACCACTTATGATGGAGATCATTTGTAACTTTCATTGTGTCTACACGCATTGGAAAGGCTTGTGATCAATGTGGATATTCATTTCCTTTCCCAAAATATAATGCTTCCACTATTGGAATTCCTACAAAATGGAGTACATATCCTTGTTATAGGTTGGATACCTGTGAACACCATCAAATAATGTCTTGCTATGAGTGTGGAATACATCGATATCATAGTCAAAGACATATGTCCCAATATCAAATTATTGTTGTAGGTCTGGCAAAGTGAGGATTGGTGATTAAAAGTGGTGATATTTCAGATCCTCGAATGTTTTATATTGTGACTCAGAGAAGTAAAACTTGGCTTTATCTCTACCCTTATTCACTAGGATTAAGGGCCAAGAAATATGAGAGAAAATCGAACACAAGCCTATGGTATAAGTTGGAAAGGCCCAAGAAGCTATGAAGATTTATTAGAGTTGTTGGGGATGGCCAATTGTGAATGACTTGGATCTTGGCTAGGTCCACATGCAACCCATGTCCATCCATGATGTATCCTAGATACTAAATTATTTGCATTCTAAATGAGAATTTCTTCATATTTCCATATTACATGTGTTTCCAAAGAGTGCTCGGGATTTGCTAGATAAGAGGCAAATGTTTTTCCCAATTTATATTGAAGATGAGGACGTCATCCAAATATATGACCAAAAAAGAGTTTGTGAACGACCACAATATGTCATCCATCATCCTTATGAACTTTTTTGGAGAATTAGTCAAGCCAAAAGGCATTACCAACCACTCAAAACAAACTTATTTAGACATTAATGATTTCTCCAATACATCTGTTTGTTCAATCGAGACCTTGTGGTAGCCTAAATTCAGATCAATATTAATAAAAAAACTTGGCACCCTTAAGTTGATCAAGAAGATCTTCAATCTATGGGATTGGTTATTAGTTCTTAACACTGTTTGTTTTAGGGCCCTATAATGAATACAAAGTCACCACACCTCATCCTTCTTCTGTACCAATATAATTGGGCTCCCAGAAGGCGAGGAGATTGGTTGAATGTGGAATTTTTAGAAGAGCTCATGAATTTAAAACTTTATTTACTCATTCTCTAAAAGAGAACATTTGTGTACTGGTGCATTAGGTAAAGGAGCACTAGGTATCAATTCAATTGAATGTTTGACCTAATAGTGTAGAGGAACCCTCATAGATGAGGTGAAGATATCTCTGTATTCCTCCACAATATTTTCCACCTTCTTCTGATGTGGAAATAGGACTCATGATTAGGTTGATGCAGTCGCAGTGACATTATATTCACCTTCTGACTAAACTATGAAGAGGACAAAATTTCCAGTTTTAGATATTACCTTTTGTTGACCCATTTTCATGCATCCCCTTCTTTTGTTTTCATGGCATACATAGAACCCTTTTATCCACCCATTTTTCATTTTTTTTTTATAATTGGGAATTGTTTTTACAACACTTGGTTATTTTATTGATTTTTGTGATCCAGGGGATCAAAAAAATGATCAAAAATAAAAGTGTTTGAAATTGCTTAAAAATGGTTTCATTGCATAGATCTCATCCTCATGATCCCAAAACAACTTGAACGGGCTCAAATAGATTATGTATGGAAAATATATGGTGTTTTGTATGTTTTCCCAAACATGTAAATTTTGTTGACTATGCAGATCGTACAGTCTGTACAGGCTGACGTGGCAACTAATTGCATAGTCCATAAAACCATACAACTCACGTGACACGGCTGATGTGTCGCTTACATAGAAATAACATGTGGCATGGGCTGATGCGTGGCAAGGTATTGACCTGGACCAATGGGTGGTCGACACATGGCATTTGATTGGTGCACATGTGGGCTAATGATAGGGTGCCATGTGGCCCACTCTGGGACTACCACATGGCACCCCACGGACCTGAAAAATTTTGGTTTGGGCTTCGCAAGAGTTGAACCCATGAACTCCAGGATGAGTGGACACGCGCAGGTCGAACTCACTAGTCCGCTTAAGGGGTGTTTCTTACCCTATGGTGGAAAAAATATATTTTAAGTTTGCATTAAGGTTCAGTCAAGTAAAAGGTGGGGTGAGTCGATGGGTGTGGGAAGTTATCCCAAGACCCTCGACACATGTCCCATGTGGCCGAGACCTTTGGTTTAGGTGCTACAATTATGCTAACAACATTACAATTCTTCCCACGTTGGGGTCAGGTTTGAACGCAAATAAGCCAGGTTTTGGCATTCTGGGTGCATTTTGGAGAAAGGTTTGGCTGTAGGTTTTGGGAAAACTTTAGAAGAGGATAACTTTCTCATTTTTTGACCAAACCAGATGTAGAAAAATCCTAGACATGGGTTTTTGATAGTTCTAGAGCCATTGGAGCTGTTATTTTTTCCATTTGAGCATTGAAATTGTTATTTTTCACATATTGAACACATAATGAAAGAGGACCATTGGAAGTTGGACCAGGGGATGTATCCCAAGAGAGGGGTGAACTCCTTTATCATTTATTGTGTTATGTGTGTTATTTGATGGTTGCTTATCTCTATTATTTCTATAATTTTAACTCCAAAACTCATTTAAAAATCTATGTGCTAGCAAATTGATCCATTTCCCAAGACACATACAATTTCACTTGCATGTTCTACAACATTCAATTTCAGATCAAGTCAGTATCAAATCATATGTTATGGTGAAGGTTTGATTTGTTTGCAAATATTTTTCTAATTCTTACAAGGTTGAAGCCTTCAAGAGGAGAAGGACAACTTGTAGAGATAAGTTCTCAACTTTCAATAAGGATAACAATTCATTCACCTAAGGTTTCAAGGAGACATTCACCAAGTATGGCTCATGAGGTGAGTCATGAAACCCTCACTTCTAATGAAGAAACTTTCAGAAAATCCTTCATTGATATGATAGAAATGGTGAAAGTTTTATATGAAGAGAGGAATGCAAGGTTGCAAGGAGAAATCTAAAATCCTCCAAGAGGTAATGAAGGTAATGGTGATAAAACTCCAAAATGAAATGGTAACACCCCACCTCCTTCACCTCCATATTCCACTTCTTCTATCATTTCACAACCATCTCCAAATTCTACAAAATAACATGGTAAAAATCCTCCACAAACTCCTTTGCTTAAGCTTGATATTAAGTTTGAATTGGCTATGTACAATGGAGAGGTAAATGATGAGAAATTGGATAATTGGGTTCGTCAAATTGAAGTGTATTGTAGGACACAAATAATCCAGGATGATGAAACCAAAATTCATCTTGCTTCTCTTAGATTGGTGTTACAAGGGAAAAACTCTCTATGGCAAAGGGTAAACCACAACAGATAGGTATGACTGCAGAAACCAACTCAATTCCAACATGTGCTATATAAACTAATGTGTGATATGAGGAAGAATCCTACCTCGATCCAATTGTTTGATGTTGTTCCAACGTTGAGCACCTTGACCCAAAGCTTTACACCTGCAAGAATTTCTCAACAAACAAGCAATGCAATTATATAGTGACAATATATAAAATGAGTTAGCACATCAGATAGCACAATCCATTAATAAACATTACAAACATGCCCATGGATAGTAATCATATATTTGCAAGATATCAATAGGACAGGAAAGGAGTATTTCTATTAATAATTTATCAACAAAAGTATCAACATTACAGACTTCCCTGTCGGCACGGTTCGAAACAAAAAAACCAAGTTCCTTCCAACTGGGTCTCCACCACTTCAATCCTCCACCAAAGGCGAGCTCATAGAAAAGAGGTAATGAGGTCCTCTCGACAATAAGGAAAGATCTTGGGGGCTGAACACTGTGTTCAGACTTGAGGGACAAAGGGATGAAGACTCAATGTGAAGTAATTTCTGCAGAGTAACTTTGCTCTTAAAGTTGAATTTTTTCTCCTCTTTTTCCATAGTTTGAAATTGTGCTCTTATAGCCTCTAGAATGCAACTGAAGGGTCGAGTTGGAACGTTTCCAGTATATGGAAGGCCAAAGATCAGAGATCTTTTGTCGTGACATGGAAACCCAACCTCATTTTGTATTTTCTGGCACAAATCCCGATATACGCAAGTTGTAGTGGAGCAGCAAGCATATACGCATCTTGCAAAGCAGTTAGGGAGAGTATATGTGGAAAAATATATATTTTGGCTCTGGATTTATCAAAAAAGGGGTTGATAAGTATTGGTAGGGAAATTGAAAAAGGCCCTATGTGCAAGATAGCAATGGTGAGGCAAATCTTGCTATAACAATTGGAAGGTGCAACACTCATTTGGTGGGAAGACAAAACTCAAGAGGACATGAAGAAACATGAAAAAGTTTTATCCTCTTGGAACAATTTTTTTGTTGCAATTAAAATGAAATTTTATCCATTAGCATACATGCAGAAATAGATAATGGATTGGAAAAACTTTAGGCAAGATAAAGAGGAAAATGTGCAAAGCTACACTCAAGAATTTAGAAAAAGAGCTTTGATTTTGGGTATAGATTTATCTTCTCAAGAAAATTTACTCAAATACATTGGAGGATTGCATAGTTACTTGAGACACACAATTCTCATGTTTAACCCTACAAATCTAGATGACGTTTTTGTAAAAGAAACTCATTTAGAAGAAAGAGGGAAGAATTCTCTTCAAGAGGGTAGCAATAAGCCATTTTATAATGGAGAAAAAGGAAAGGGAAAATTTAAAGGAAAAGGAAAGAAGAATGCTTTAGTCAAGAAAGAGGGAGAAAAACTCTCATGTAAACTTTGTTCAAAAGATGGCCATGATGAAGACCATTGTTGGAAACTTCATCCTCAAATGAGACCCAAAAAGTTCAACAACAAAGGGAAACCAAAGACTGCTGCAACTACACAACATGATTTAGGATCTGATTCTAGAGATGAAAATAACATCACAACCATCAGTTTTCAAGGTAAGGACTCTATCGTCAGTACTAGTTCTTCAAGTAGTAGCTTCAATGAAACTCAACATGAAAAATAAAGAATAAATATTTTCCACATAAGGGTTATTTCAAAGCATACCAAGATAGATACTCTATTTGATACCGGTTTACAAGAAAACCTCATTCCTGAAGACATTGTCAAGAAACTAAAATTGGAAACTACTCCTCATAACAAACTATATCCTTTAGGTTGTATTTGCGACAATGCAAAATTGCATGTGACTAAGAGATGTAAATTATATTTTCCATCACTGAAAACTTTATAGATGAGATAGAGCTTGATGTCATTCCATTGGATATTTGTGGTATTGTTTTGGGAAGCCCATATTTATATGATAGGAGAGCCATCTTTCATCGTCAAGAGAAAAAATATCGTTTGTTTAAAAATTGAGTTGAGTACATTGTTAGAGAACATACAAAGAATTTGAGTTTGTCACTTGTAAATGATGGAAACATGAAGAGGTTAGTCAATGCTAGTAAGAACTTTGTACTCTTGATGATCAAAGCCAAAGGCAATGTTGAAAAAGAAGATTTCCAAGGATGTGATGCAAAGTTAAAATCTGATTTATATGAGGTTGTTAACAAATATGATGAGATGTTTCAGGAGCCCAAAGGATTGCCTCTTAAAAGAGGTATCAAACATGAGATCCAATTGCAGCAAGATTGTCCTATTCCAAACATTGGCATGTACAGGATGTCAGTCATGGAGAATGATGATATCAAGAAACAAATCCAAAAGTTTCTTGACAAAGGGGTTATCATGCCAAGCACATCGCCATGCAGGTCACCAATTGTTTTAGTACCATAGAAAGATGGTACATGGCACATGTGTGTGGATTTCAGAGCCTTGAACAATATTACTGTAAAGAATCATTACCCTCTTCCTCGAATTGATGATTTGCTTTATCAATTGAAAGATGTTGTGCATTTCACTAAGTTGGACTTGAGGAGTGGTTATCATCATATTAGGATTGTTGAAGGAGACACATGGAAGATAACTTTCAAAACAAAGCACAGTTTGTATGAATGGATGGTTATGCCATTTGGGCTTTGTAATTCTCCTGCAACATTCATGAGAGTTATGACTGATGTTTTAAGGCCTTTTATTGATGATTGTGTAATTGTCTACTTGGATGACATATTGATTTTTAGAAAATATCGTGAAGAACATGTCAGTCATGTGAAACAAGTCTTAGATGTCTTGAAGAAATAATGTTTTTTTAAAGATGTCTAAATGTGAGTTTGGAAATACCTCATTAGTTTACTTGGGACACATTGTTGGAGGGGGGCAATTGAAGATAGATCCCTCAAAGGTGAAAGTAATTTTAGATTGGCCCAATCCCAAAAATGTAATAGAGGTTAGAATCTTTTTGGGAGAAGCCCAATATTGGAGAAAGTTTATTTCTAATTTTTCTTCAATTGCAGCTCCATTACATGCCGTGACAAGCATTAAGCTAGTTTTCCAATGGGTAGGAAAACAACAAAAATATTTTGATACATTCAAGGAGAAAATCAGTTCATCTCCAATTCTTGCACTTTCTGATTTAAGACAGTCATTTGAGATACAAACAGATGCACTAACTATGCCATGGTAGAGGTCTTTTTGCAACATGGTAAGCCCATATGTTTTCATTATGAAAATTTTAATGTTGTAATAGTTAATTGTCCTACATATTAAAAGGAATTGTATGCATTGGTGCACAGTGTGAAAAAGTGGAAACATTATTTGTTGGGAAAATAAACTATTATTCACATTGATCATCAACCTTTGCAATACTTACAATCACAAACTAAGCTACAACAAGCAAGGAATTTTAGATGGATGGGCTTCTTGCAGCAATTCCATGTAGTGATAAGGTATAAGAAAGGCATTTATAACAAGGTTGTTGATATGCTTCCTAGGCCTATTATTAGTGCTTCAATTATTCTTAAGCATAATTCTATCATGCATGAGAGCTATGTTGAACAATATGCTTTAGATGTTGATTTTAAAGATATACATGCAACTTTGTGTCAAGCTAACCAAGTAGAGGAATCAGATTACCATGTGCATGATAAACTTTTATATCATTTTGGCAAGCTATGTATTCCACAGGGTGAAAGAATCAACATCATAAGGGAAGCAAATTATTCTCTTATTGCTGGTCATTTCGGTGTAGGAAAGAGGGTGGAAAATTTGCAAAGGTATTACTATTGGCCTAAAATGAATGAAATTGTATCACGATATGTAAGAGGATGTTCTTTATGTGCTACAAGTAAGCCTAGAAACAAAAATTTAGGATTGTATACTCCACTTCCAGTTCCTTCCCGTCCTTGGGAAAGCATTTCCATGGAATTTGTAGGAGGATTACCTATGTCTAAAAAGAATCATGATTATATTTATGTTGTGGTTGATCATTTCAGAAAAAATGTGTATTTTAATGCCTTGTAAGAAGCATGTTACAACTGAACAAATGGAAAAAAAAATGTTCTTTCAACATGTATGGGTGCATTTTGGGTTGCCCAAATCCATTATTCCTGATCGATATTCTCGATTTGTTGGGAACTTTTGGTCAAGCTTATGGGCACTCATGGACACCAAGTTGAAAAATAGAACAACGTTCCATCCAAAAAGTGATGTTCGGACATAAGTGGTGAATAGAAAAATAGTACATATTCTTTGTGGTTATTTCAACAAACATCCTAAGCTTTGGGATGAGCACCTACATTGTATTCAACATGCTTATAACTGGGCTAAGAATTCATCGACTCAAACATCTCCATTTGAGGCATGTTTTGGTTACTTGCCAAAATATCCTTTAGATTTTATCTTTGGGAAGGATTTTTCTACTAATGGTCATTATGACATTGATAGAGCAAAGAATTTCATTGAACAAATTCAATTGGTGCATCAAATATTACAAGAATAGTTGGAAAAGAGCCAAGCCAAGTACAAGACAAGACATGACAAGCATCGTGTTGATCACACTTTCCAAGTTGGAGATGAATTTTGGCTTTACATTAGAAAAGAGAGGATTAAAGGAGAAGGTAAAAATCTGAAACCAATCAGATATGGACCTTTTAAGATTCTTGAAAAAATTGGTAACAATGCCTTCAATTTGGATTTTCCTCCTTATATGAAAATGTATGCAATTGTTAATGTTGAGAATTTAAGTTTGTATGAGCCTCCTTTGATTGATGATAAAAGAGAGCATGTTTAGATTCCTTCAATAGATGACTTCTCACTAGAATATATTTCAGAATTGCAACAAGATACCATCCTTGACAAAAAGAAAATAACATCAAAACGAGGGAATGTGCAGTACCTTTGTGTTGGTCTCAAATAAACAAATCCAAGCAAAGATAAATGGATTGAGGTTGGAAGGGTGAGGGAACTGTACCCTCATCTAAAATTTGACTGAAATAGTCTTTTGGAGGTCCAAAAGATTCCCAATGGGGAGGACTGATCCAGGGGATAAAAACAAATGCTCAAAAATCAAAGTGTTCGAAATTTCTCAAAACTGGTTTCATTGCATAGATCGTGTCCTCAAGATCCCAACACAACTTGAACGGGCTCAAACAAAGTCTGTATGGAAAATATATGGTGTTTTGTCCATTTTCCTAAATAGACAAATTTTGCTGACTGTGCAATTTGTACAGTTCATACAGGATGACATGGCAAATGAATGTACAGTCTGTACAACCATATAGATCATGTGACAGGGCTGACATGGCAAGTACATGTGGCATGGGTTGACGTGTGGCAGGGTATTTATGTAGACCAATGGATGGTCAACATGTGGAATTTGATTGGTGCACATGTGGGCCAATGATAGGGTGCCACATGGCCCACTCAGGGACTACCACATGGCAGACCACCGACCTACAAAATTTTGGTTTGGGCTTTGCGGGGGTTGAACCCATGACCTCTGGGATGAGTGGACACACGCAGGCTAGACTCACCATTCCTCTTGCATGGTGTTTCTTACCCTATGGTGGAAAAAATATATTTTAAGTTTGCATTAAGGTTCAATCGACGGAAAAAGGGTCAGGGCTTAGCCCCAACCCATGGACATGAGATTGCAACCAACACCATGTGACCGGAAGCATGAGTAAAAGGAGGGGCCAACCGACGGGTGTGGGCAGTTAGCCCCAAACCCTAGACACATGTCCCATGCGACCGAGACCTCCAGTTTAGGTGCTACAATTATGCTAACTGTGTGTCAATTCTTTCCACGCAACGAGAATCATTTTAGGGCTAGGTTTCAAAGTGCGTGAGCCAGGTTTTGGCATTCTGGGTGTGTTTTGGAGAAAGTTTTGGCCATAGGATTTTGGAAAACTTTTGAAGGGGATAACTTTCTCATTTTTTGACCAAACCATGTGTAGAAAAATTCTAGACATGGGTTTCTGATAGTTCTAGAGCCATTGGAGCTGTTATTTTTGCCATTTGAGAATTGTAAATTTTTGTTTTCACATATTGAACACTTAATGAAAGAGGACCATTGGAAGCTGGACCAGGAGATGTAACTCAAGAGAGGGGTGAATTCCTTTATCATTTGTTGTGTTATGTGTGTTATTTGATGGATGTTTATCTCTGCTATTTATGCAATTTTAACTCCAAAAATCATTTAAAATTCCATGTGCTTGTAAATTGATCCATTTCCCAAGACACATAAATTTCAATTGCATGTTGTACAACCTTCAATTTCAGATCATTTTGCATGATTCCTTATTTCATGCAAAGATTCCATTTTCTATAAACAAATCCATGCACTCCACACAAAACATTTCCTCACATAATTCATGTCCCACACAACCCAATACTTATTTTATTTTCCCCTCTGTGCAGGAAGACCCATCATCACCCTCTTCTTTGCACAAGCCTCTTCTCCACACAAATATCCTTTCCACGCAACTCTTTGTGTGTGATAAATTACATATCCCACTCTTTTCACTCACCGCACCTCTGCACCATTGCACTTCTGCACACCTTTCCCTCCTAAAATTATAAATCTATGCACCACTAATGTTATGAGGATTTATCTCTCTCTATCTAGACTTGGTGAAATATTATAAGTGTTGTGTTCCTTGCACATTATTCAAGGGTCACTTATTGCACATTTATGAGTTCTGATTTTTGAAGTAAAGGGTGGTGATCTGGGCATAATGTGAATTAATTATCTTGTTTTCCCATGAATCACTTTATTTTTAAATTAACTTCCATTTGTGGTTGTTTGTATTTCAAAAGGAGTTTGTGTATATGGAAAAGATGTTTAATAAATGTAATTTATGCACTTAGCTTTCAAAAATGCTTGGGATTCGTATTTCATAAGTGAGTGTGCCACGTATACCAAAGTACATTGGAAGAATAAGGAATATGGAAACAAAAGAAGGAAAGAGCCCTTTTTTAGATATATTGCTAACTCCCTTGCTCGCCAATACAAATACTTCCATCATATTGTGGCAAGTCATCGGTATCAGAGCTTAACTCTTGAACTGAGGAAAAAGAACAAAATGTGGATGACAAGCTTGGTAAATGTTGGTTATGTTGATTTTTCAATAAGAAAGGTTAAGCATGAAGTTCATTTCATTTTAGCATTTAACCATAACCATTAATGTTACAACAACCAAGATCACAAGAAGAAGCACCATGCACAAGAACACAAGAAGTATCCTGGGAAACCCTTCTCAACAAGGGAAGAAAACCTATCCAAATCAATTGTTATATTCTTCAAGAGAAATACCTTCACCACCAAGAAAACCTAGCACACAAGAGGGTGCTCAAACCCTAGAAGACTAGCACCCAAGAGAGGTGTGAACTTTTCCCAAGAAGGTGTACTTGCTGAAATTTCCAAACTCACATGAAAGATATGATTCCTTAATGGGGAATTTACCTTTACTTATACTAACCTGAACCTGTCAACAGAAGTGTCTATTGGAAAAATAGGGCGGACCTCACTAGCTTATAATATAATAAATATTAACCATATTAATTATCTTTTACATTAATTACCAGTCACATTAAGGTGGGCCCGACCTGTACCCTTTACATTACAATTAGGGTTACAGGTAGGTCTGGCTCTTGAACAATATAGCAAAGGATTTGATACACCCACTAGTGCTCATCCACTAGGGCCACATCCATAGGGATGTCCATATCACTGGCTCACTACATTACACAAAAGAACCACTTCTTCACACGTTCACCTGTGCTCATCCACATGCACGCCCACTCAACAGATCTTCTTTCCCACTACAATACACAAGAGAGTCATCTGGAGTTTCTTCTCAAATCTTCTTCTTAGAGGAGGCTAACACATCATCTTCATTTATTTTCTCATGATGATGCACCCAACACTTTGGGATTTCACACACTCACCTTGTGCTCAACGCAGGCACGTCTAACTCAGAAGATTGCCTTTCCCACATGACAATCATCTAGAGTTCTTCTCAACTCTCTAAATGGAGGAGGTCATCTCTATATTCCAGTTTTGTCTCAGATAGGAACCACACACCCATTTTAGGGGCTTTCTCTCATGTTTGTAAGCTGGATAATATCTCACATGGATGCAATGATCCACATCTCATAGGTTTGTAAGCTGGAGAATGTCTCACATAGCTTCAATCATCAACACTCCCTCTCATCTAGGGAGACATTCTTCATCATGCCAAGTCTCACACAGATGTACTCTGAATTTTGTCTTGGTTGGAGTCATCAATACTCCATCTCAACTAGGGAGGCATTCTTCACCAAGTTAGTTTGGTGATGATGTATGCAATCTGATCATGTGTAGGAAGGTACTGCATGTGTACGATTTTCCTCTACATCAAATCTCTGATATAAGAATATTTCATCTCATCATGTTTCAATCCATTAGGAAACATTGGGTTCTTAAGGATCTTTATACACAGCTCTTGGTTATTATCATAGGATCCATCTCATGATCAAGTAAATATGTCAAAATCTTGTGAAGCCATACTGCTTCACACACTCGATGTTACATACTCTGCTTCGGTGGTATTCAAGGCCACATAGATTGTGTTTCCTACTGCATCAGGAAACTATGGCACAATTCATGGTAGAACATCAACTGGATGCCCTCTTCCAGTCCACTTTACTTTCTACTCAATCTGAATCGGCATATCCTACAAACTCAAGTCCACTCTGGAGACATATCTCAAGCCATATCCAACTATGCCTCGTATATATCTTAATACATGTTTTTTTGTTGTCTAGTGAGTCTGTCTCGGTTGACTCATGAAATGAATAAGCACATTCACTGCATGGAATGAATCAAGTATGGTGTTAACCAGATACATCAGTGATCCAATCAAATGTGGATCAGTATCATCTAAATCATCATCAATATTGTCCTTTTAAATTCATCACGGTGGATTTTCCATTCTGTCATACTTGAACTTCTTTAATATATTTACTATATATTTTCTTTAACTAAGGAAAATTTCATTGATCCTCTGTCATACTTCTTGTCCCAAGAAGTAATGCACCATACTTAGATTCTTCATCTCAAATTCAGAGGTCAAGGATTACTTGTTTCCAACAACAAGGCTTTGAATAAGTCACCAAAATCAGGCTCTCATCATCAACATTGTAATGATATAGGTTTGGATCAACAACACTCTTGCTGAAATCGAAACTCATCAAGAATTTATCTATCCGATATAGTTTCCAACTCATGGATGGTAGTAAGGATGGAAGTGTATCAGGTTTAATAGATCAAGTGTCTTAGCATGGAAAACTCGCTCTGTTTGTGAGAAACATTTGGATATAGATCTCGTTTTGTATTTATAGACACTTCCATCAACTAAATGTTTGATCATATAGATTCACTTGGAAGTTACCACAGACTTCCTTTATGGTCCCTGAATAATATCTTATGCATCATTCTTTAAGATATGTTGGTATTCTTTTGTTATGGAATCTTTCCATACATGTTCTCATGTTGCTTCTCTAAGACAAGGAGGCTCAACATCAATGAAGTTGCTCATGACTGAAGGACAATTCAAAAAATCTCTTTTTCTTTCTCAGGATGTGCCTTGAGAGGCTTGTATGTTTCTCTACCTCTTGCAGAGTGAGTCTAGTTAGGCATTTTATTCCCTACTGCAATATCTCTGAACATATCAACTGGAGCAACTAGATCAACTGGAATAATGTCTGTCTCCCTCTGAACTGTTGAAGGGGAAGAAGATACTATCTTACTGTTATTATCCATATGAGATTATATGGATCTTTGAAAGACTATCTCTTCTTCAAGGACAATGTATTTGCTTGTCTCAATCTGTCTTTGACCAAGGATGTCGATCTTGGAATGTCTTTGAAGATTCATTGTATCCTTTCTTTCTAAAGGATCTATATTAGACTTCTTCTCTTTGGGTATTGGGCACCCAAATGACCTGAAGTGTTCAATCTCAAACTTCATTCCAGTGAATAGTTCTTCGAGAGTTATGTTTTTTTTTTTTTCAAAGTCTAGTGAAGAATCTTGTTCTGAACATATATTGTGCCATGCATGCTTCTACCCATGGAATCCTAGAAATATTCTGATCATGCATTACTTCATTGGTTGTCTCAATGATGGTTCTATTATTCCTCTTTCTCAAATAGTTTTGACTCCCTATGAGTCAAGTAACTCCCTCTGAAGGATAAGCATCTTCCTTTGTTCTTAACCTGTCTAGAACAAGAAAACAAGAGGAACCAAAACAAGAATATCTCCTAAAGGAGAATAATGAGTACATCTATAGAATAAAAACAATTTAAGGATTGTTGTCCCATATACAACACCTACTTTTGATGTACCAAACTTTAGAAATATAGGTTAGAGGAATGAAAATTACAACAATCAA